>JAAGKR010005348.1:0-30587 GCA_011419295.1 Clarias macrocephalus | reverse complement strand
ACGATGCTTTCCTTCACGGTCTCTCTGAGGATGTTAAGGACCACCTAATCAGCCAGGAACTTCCCAGCGATTTGAATGGTCTTATGGGTTTAGCTGGACGCATGGACGCAGGACTGACACAGAGGTGTCGTACTTGGTCCTCCTCTGCACCCAGATCTTCTTCCCATCCATGCAGCCTCCCAGCCCTGCCTCTGCGCAAAGCCTTAGACCAGTTCCAGAACCCATGCAGGTGGGTCGTGCCCGGATTTCTCCAGAGGAACGCAACGGAGGATCCAATCAGGCTCCTGTCTCTAGTGTGGCCAAACGGGCCACTATCGCCTCCACTGCCCATTAAAAGCCAACCTCTGCACTAATTGACTACGAATCCGACCAGAACCTTATCTCCACCACAAAGGTCAAGAAACTAAACCTCCCTACGCAAGCCTTGGAGAACCCGTTGGCCATCGGGCCCTTGATGGAACCCTCCTACCTGCCATCACCCAATGGACGGTCACAATAACCCTACAGTTGTCTGGCAATCATACTGAAGAAACGTCCTTCTTGGTCATGCAGAATTCTCATTCACCTTTGGTTCTTGGACGCCTGTGGTTGACTCGTCACAACCCTCATATTGACTGGGCCAAGAACACCATTCTGGAATGGAGTCCTCTATGCCTGTCTTCCTGTCTAAAGTCAGCTTACTATTCACCAGCTACATCCTCTGACAATGAGGAGTTTCCCGACCTCTCAGCTGTCCCTCCTGACTACGCTGACCTCAATCAGGTCTTTAGCAAGTCGTGGGCCCTCTCCCTACCACCCCACAGACCTTTGTTCCCACAAAAGTTCCTCGTTTGTTTGTAACAGTGTTTAAATTATATTTTATTTTTATAATTATATTTTTCCCGTTTATACTAAATTAACTAGTTTTACGCTTTAATAATACTACTGGACTTTTTAGTTTTTTTTTTTTTTTGCGCTTTTTGGGAGAACGCGCGTATCATCTGACAAACAACAAGTGAATCCATCAGCAAATTAATCACAACTCCGGCACAAAGGTATGTTATCATGTGTACCATTCAGCTCGTTCAGTGTGTAGAGTGCAGGATGTTTAGACATTCTTCCTCCGTCGTTAGTGATAATTTTATTTGTGATAGGTGTGTGTTAGTTAGCACTCTGACAGAGAGGATATCAGCATTAGAGGAGCGCATCCAGAGGGTTAGAGAGCAGGCGGAGATAACCAGCCCCCGACTCCGGCAGTAGAGCCTTCACAGCGGGGCGAATGGGTGACGACTCGGCTGCATACTCGTTCAGCCAAAGCTAACGCTAAGGCTAGCCCACTGGAGCGCACCTCTTCTGCGCTTCACGTGTCCAACAGGTTTGCTCTCCTCAGTGATGCACCCGCTGAGAAACCTGAAAGAGCTCTGGTTATAGGAGACCCTTACTGAGGCACGTGAAATTAGCTAGGCCTTTAGGGGCGGCAGTGGTCAGGTGTATCCGGGAGCCAGAGCACTGGACATAGTAGGTAATCTTAGGGCTCTAGTACAGTATAGGTTCTCTAAGATAGTGGTACATGCTGGAGCTAATGATATATGCCTGACGTCAGTCAGAGGTTAGCAAGCATAACTTTACAGAGGTGTTTAAAATAGCGAAGGCGATGTCCGATGAAGTAGTTTGCTCTGGTCCCATCCCAATGAGACATGGCGACATAGCTTACAGCAGGTTATGGTCGCTGAACCGCTGGATGTCCAGGTGATGCTCCGAAAACAACGTGGGCTTCATAGATAATTGGAAGACCTTTGAGCGCAAAGCTGGCCTGTTAGGGCGGGACAGTGTCCATCCCACTCGGGAAGGTGCTGCTCTCATTTCTTGCAGTATAGCGCATAGTCTCAGAAGAGGCCTAGTTAATCGGTGACAATCCAGAGCCCAGGCCAGGAAGCAGACAGACAGGCTAAACCAAGCACACACATGCACTTTAATGAACACACACGCACTTTAAAACAAACCGCTCGAAAATTTGAACGTAATTGGCACCAAACTAAATTGTTAGTATTCCAAATAGAATGGAAAAAGACCATCCTGAACTATAAAAAATCCCTCAGTGATGCTAGATCAACATATCTCTCCATTCTTATAAAAAATAATAAAAATAATCCAAGATTTTTATTTAATACCGTAGCTAAATTAACTAAAAACAAGACCACTGCAGAAATCTTCACAACGTCATTATGCAGTAGTGAGGATTTCATGAACTTTTTCAATAACAAAATCATTAATATTAAGCAAAAAATTCAGGCTTTGAAACCAGACAATTTAAGTAACACAGATGAACTAACCACATCACATCAGAACTTAGAATTCTTTACTCCCCTTGAAGCGAGAGAACTAATTTCACTCATCTCATTCTTCAAAATTGTCAACCTGTATATTAGATCCTATACCGACATTTTCTCAAGCAGATAGTACCAGCAATAACAGAACCCCTGTTGAAAGTAATTAACTGTTCACTCAGGAGTGGGTATGTTCCCAAATCCTTTAAATTAGCAGTTATTAAACCGCTAAACAAGAAACATCAAGAAACCTGACCTTATCCCCTGTCAGCTTTCCAATTACAGGCCGATATCAAACCTTCCCTTTATCTCCAAGATTCTGGAAAAGGTAGTATCACAGCAGCTATGTTCACATCTACATAGAAATAGCATTAATGAACTGTATCAGTCAGGATTTAGGCCTCATCACAGCACAGAGACCGCACTTGTTAAAGTAGTAAATGACCTCCTACTAGCCTCTGATCAGGGTTGCGTCACTATACTTGTGTATAGTACACTACACTCCCTGGAAGAACACAGAATGCACGTTCGCCAAGTCCTACAGAGGCTTCTTGAAAACAAAAGAAGCGGAGAAGTGCGAATTTCATTGTCGGACAGTCTCCTTTCTTGGCTTCATTATCGCCCCGCCTAAGGTCCAGATGGACCCAGCTAAGGTGGAAGCAGTGACCGACTGGCCCAGACCAGCCACTCGAAAGGATCTCCAGCGCTTTCTCGGGTTCGTGAATTTCTACCGTTGGTTTATTAGAAACTACAGCTCAGTAGCAGCCCCACTCATTGCCCTCACTTCCACTAAGACCCCCTTTCAGTGGTCCAATCAGGCGGAGGATTCGTTCACGAAACTAAAGAGTCAGTTCACCTCAGCACCCATCCTCACACAGCCGGATCCCACTCTTCAGGTTGTAGTGGAAGTAGACGCTTCAGACTCCGGGGTGGGGGCAGTGCTTTCTTAGAAGTCGCCAGCTGATGGCAAGCTGTACCCTTGCTGCTATTTCTCTCGTCGCCTTTCGACCACAGAGAGGAACTATGGGATTGGTGACCGGGAGATTATTAGCAATAAAGCTAGCACTGGAGAAATGGAGACACTGGCTCGAGGGAACCAAGGTCCCGTTTCTATTCTGGACGGACCACAAGAACCTTGAGTAACTCAGATCGGTCAAACATCTGAATGCTCGCCAAGCCAGGTGGTCCTTGTTCTTCTGTCGTTTTAACTGCTCCTTATTTTTCCGACCAGGGAGCAAGAACACCAAGCCTGATTCCCTCTCCCATCAGTTCACCTCAGTCACAGCCGACGCTCCAGTTTCTACCATCCTGCCATCAAAAAGTCTCATTGGGGCTACCTCCCTCAACATTGAAGCTGGGCTGGAACAAGAGCCTGATGCCCCAGAGGCACCACCAGGCAAACTCTTTGTCCCATTGGCAACTCGCCCCCAAGATTTAGAATGTGTTCAACAATCAAACTGCTCAAGACTAGCCTGTCACCCTGGTGGAACTCGCACCCTCGCTCTGGTACAGCAACGCTGTTGGTGACTTTAGATCAGGGAAGACACTTGTCAATGTGTTGCCACCTGAGATGTCTGCGCTCGCAATAAGACCAGGAATAAGCCACCAGCCAGTCTCCTCAGACCACTCCCAGTGCCCCACAGACCATGGTCCCACATTGCTTTAGACTTCGTCACAGGGCTCCCTGATTCAGTTCATAGTCGACCGCTTCTCGAAAGCCGTTCAACTTTGTTCCCCTGGTTAAACTTCCCTCAGCTAAGGAGACGACAGAGTTGCTAATCTTGCATGTCTCCTGCCTTCACGGTATACCTGTTGACATCGTCTCCGATCGCGGACCCCAGTTCTCTGCCCAGTTCTCTACTCCCAGCCTATCCTCTGGTTATCACCCTGAGACCAACGGGCAGACCAAGAGAACCAATCAGGATCTTGAGACAGTGATTCGGTGGATGACCTCCAAGGACCCATGCTCCTGGAGCCAAATGCTTCCATGGGTTGCGTATGTGCACAATTCCCTACCCACAACATCTATGGGTATCTCTCCATTCCAGTGTTGTCTGGGCTACCAGCCTCTCTTATTTTCATCCCAAGAGGAGGAGGTGACAGTTCCCTCTGCCCAAGCTTTCGTGCATTGTTGCAAAAGGACCTGGCTGCGGGCGAGAGCTAGGCTTCGCAATTCAATATCACTGTTCAAGCACCAGGCCGATCGCCACCGTTCCACTGCCCCTACCTACCATGTTGGACAGTCATGCTCGCCACCCGCAACATCCCCATTGAGATACTCTCCCGCAAGATCTCTCCTACCTTCATTGGTCCATTCACCATCATCAAGGTCATCAATCCCTGCACAGTCAGACTGCTCTTACCGTCCACTATGCGACTCATCAACCCCTCATTCCATGTCTCCCAGATAAAGCCCATAGTTTCCTGTCCACTACTTACGTGCGTGCCTTTCCCCTGTTTTTTTTTCTGTGTTTGACCTCGCCTGTTCTTCAGATTTCGTCTTGTGCCTTGCTCTTCGGATTATCTCTCCCTCCTCTGCGTTTATGCTCTTTTGATCACGCTTCTGGAATTCACTGCCACGCTACCGACTTTGCTCGGTTTCACAGACTTCTCTCTTTTGTTTTCGGATCTAGGAAAGTGCAGCTTCCTACCGACCCTGTCTCTTCCACCTGATTCACAATCCCTGGCGATCTGTGTGTGTGTGTTTGTGTTCGTGTTTACACGCACCCGTGGGCACTTCCGCATTCGCGGATCTCGAACAAGAGCACATCGCCAACTTACTATGTCTCTCAACCCCTGCTGGGTCAGCTATTTGAACACTGGACACCGCGATTGCATTATTTCTTTCCTCATTCAACTCCACGCGATCATCTGAGATTTCATCCAACTTCTGGGTTTGTGGTGATTCCGCCTCATCATCAAAATACCTCCACCCTCGTCACAGGGGAGTTCCATACTCAGCCCAGTCATAACCTCATTCACAGGCACAGCTTCTCTCCTCTGCTCCTGCTACACCTGCAAGTTAAACTCTCTGCTACTAATAAAGCTTTTAAGTAAATCTTCTGTCTTCTATTGGGTTTACTCCCATTCAATCTGGTTTCTGACAAGCTCAGCATATCTTCTTTCCTTATTTTAATCTGTAACATTTAAGTGAAATATATTTTTCCTATGTGCCTAAATATTCTTTTTTATTTATGGTCAGGTGTATTATGTTTGATCTGCATTATTGCGAGACGCGATTACTGATGGGAAATGTTTCATTCTCTTTTCCGGTCAAGACCTGTTGTTCAGTTGTTTCCTACACCATTACAGTTCCATTTGAACTGGGCAGTTTCACTCCCTGCGGTTTGGAATCACACTTAACATGGCTGAACACACACACTCACATTTGTGTGTGTTTGAGCGTGCACAAACACTAACGGAACACCTATCTGTCGAGATTTATTTTTTACTTTAAGGTAAAGTGCAAGTTAATTTGTTTTACTTTTACTTTAGTACTTTTACTATATTTTGTATTAATTATTTTTATGTATTTATTTTTTTGGGTTGTGGAATGAATAATGTGAGTTTTTATTATTTCTTATAGGGAAATTTCATTTGAACTTTGATTTACGAGTGTTGATATATGAGCATGTTTACTGAACGATTTATGCCCGCAATCCAAGGTTTCACTGTATCTGCCTACTCTAAGTCCTGACTAGTGGCCACCAATTCATTCACATGATGTTCTACTCCAGGTTTAAAATCAGTCAATGTGTCATGGCAGTGTTTTCATCACAGCCTAAAAACGTACAGATGACGAGATGTGCATTTATATGAGAAAATTAATCCCTTTCTGATGCTAAATCACCACAAGCATAAAGGTGGCAACTGAATATTGCTGTCTGTTTATGGGTGTCCTCTGTCGAGTGAATTTTACTTTGATGAACTATGTCACATGATGATCAGTTTGCAGAATGCTGTCCAGAACTGGGCGGAGAACTGGGGTCCACGATCCGAGACAATATCCATCGGTTGGCCGTGGAGCTGAAAAACATGTTGGATGAGTAACTCAGCCGTCTCCTTGGCTGAAGGGAGCTTAGAGAGAGGGACAAAGTGAGCTGCCTTGGAGAAACGGTCAACGATGGTCAGGACGCAGGTGTGGCCCTTGGATTCAGGGAGTCCTGTGATGAAGTCCAACGCAATATGGGACCAAGGCCTGTGAGGAACCGGGAGTGGTCGGAGAAGACCTGCTGGTGGTTTGTTGCTAGTCTTGTTTTGGGTGCAGACATCACAAGCGCTGACAAACTTCCGTGTGTCTTCTCTAATGGATGGCCACCAGAAACGTTGCTGAATAAGTGCCAGAGTACGGGCCCAGCCGGGGTGACAGGCTAATCGTGAATTGTGGCCCCATTCTAAGACTTGGGACGTGGGAGCAGAGGGAACGAACAGCAGACCGGGCGGTGTCTCTGGTGGACTGGGGTTCTGATTTAATGCCTGCTTGACTATGGTCTCAATGTTCAGGAAGGCTGCGCCCACGAGACAGTGGGACGGTAGAATGGTTGCTACCGGAGAATCATCTGTAACCGGGGTGAACTGACATGAGAGGGTGTCCGGTTTGGCGTTTTTGTTACCTGGATGGTAGGATAGGGAAAAGTTGAAGCGTGAGAAGAATAGTGACCACCTAGCTTGACGGGCATTCAGTTATTTTGCTGACTTGAGGTATTCGAGATTTCTGTGGTCAGTCCATACCAGGAATGGAACATCGGCCCCCTCCAACCAGTGTCTCCACTCCTTCAGTGCCAATTTCATGGCCAGGAGCTCTCGGTCACCAATCCCATAGTTCCTCTCAGGAGCAGAGAGGTGACGGGAAAAGAAACAGCAAGGGTGTACCTTATCATCAGTTGGTGACCTTTGGGAGAGTACAGCCCCTACTCCGGAGTCTGAGGCATCAACCTCCACTATGAACTCGAGAGCAGGGTCCGGTTGCCTGAGGATGGGTGCCGAGGTGAATCGGGTCTTGAGCTTGGAAAAGGTCTCTTCCGCCTGACTAGACCACTGGAAGGGGTTCTTATAAGAAGTAAGAGAGGTGAGAGGGGCTGCCACTGAGCTGTAGTTCCGGATGAATCTGCGGTAAAAATTGGCGAACCCGAGAAAGCATTGGAGATCCTTTTGGGTCGTTGGCGTTGGCCAATTGGTTACCGCCTCTACTTTTGCTGGATCCATTTGAATCTTAGACGGTGCTATGATAAACCCAAGGAAGGTGGTTGAACGGCAGTGGAATTCACACTTCTCTGCTTTAACGTACAACTGGTTGTCTAGGAGTCTTTGAAGAACTTGGCGGACGTGCGATTTATGTTCCTCCAGTGATTTGGAAAAGATTAATATATCATCCAGATAGACAAACACAAAGATGTTTAGAAAATCTCTGAGCACGTCGTTGACCAGTGACTGGAACACGGCTGGAGCGTTAGCTACAGGTATTCGTAATGCCCCGATGGTGTGTTGAATGCTGGCTGTCTTCCACTCATGCCCCTCCTTGATTCTGACTAGGTGATATGCATTACGTAGGTCAAGCTTCGTAAAAACATTAGCCCCTTGCAGAAGGTCGAAAGCCATTGACATCAGAGGAAGCGGATATCGATTCTTAATGGTGATTTCATTCAAACCACGATATTCTATACATGGCCGAAGCGTCTTGTCTTTCTTAGCCACGAAAAAATATCCAGCCCCAGCAGGAGTAGATGAAGGGCGTATGATACCAGCAGCAAGGGACTCTGATATATATTTATCCATGGCCTCCCTCTCCTTTAAAGATAGCGAGTATAATCTCCCCCTGGGAGGCGTTGTACCCAGGAGAAGGTCAATGGCACAGTCATAAAAAACATGAGGTGGTAGCGAGAGGGCTCGTGACTTATTGAACACCTGTTTCAGATCTGTGTAGTCGAGAGGAACAGCTGAAAGGTCAGGGAAGTCCTCGTTGGTGGAAGGTGTAACAGGCGGATAGTGAGCTGACTTCAGACAGGATGTTAAACAGGAGGGACTCCACTCCTGAACAGTGTTCTTGTTCCAATCTATGCGAGGATTGTGACGAATCAGCCAGGGACGTCCAAGAACAAGCGGTGAGTGGGCGTGGCGCATGACTAGGAAAGTGAGGTCTTCAGTGTGGTTGCCAGATACCTGTAGAGTAACTGGGGCTGTGCAATGGTTGATGACGAATAGGTGGGTACCATCGAGGGCCCGAACAGCCAGCGGGCTGTCGAGGGGATAAGTCTGGATGTTGAGGTCCTTCACCTTAAACGCAGAGATGAAATTCTGGTCAGAAGTCGATTAGAGCGAAGACCTTGTGAGATTTACCTTGTGATGCTAGGATGGCCAGCAGAAGTGAACACTGGCTAGGGGAGAGATTATGGATTGGTCCCTCCACGGTCCCTAGTCTCACTGGAGGGGTCTTGGCTTTTAATGGACATTGGAGACGGTAGTGGCCGGATTGCCCACAATAGAAACAAGAACCACACTGAAACCTTCGCTGGCGCTCTTCCGGGGAGATCCGTGTTTGATTAACTTGCATGGGTTCCAGGTCAGAACTAGTGGCTGGCAGAGAAAAGGGATAAGCAGGTGGCCAAAGAGGAGCTGAAGATCTGTGTCTGGGGAAGGATGCAGTTTGGATATGGCGTCTTTGATTCAGCCGAACGTCTGTGCATCCTGCTAGCTCCATGAGACCGCTAAGATCGCTGGGCAACTCCTGAATGAGCAGGTGGTCCTTGACTTCTTCGGAAAGACCATGAAGGAAGACATCGTAGAGAGCTTGGGGGTCCCAATTGGTTGATGCAGCCAATGTGCGGAACTCGATAGCGTAATCGTACGCTGAATGGGAACCTTGGCGGAGCTCCAGTAACTGCCTGGCAGCGTCCCGACCAGTGTGGGAGCGGTCGAAAAACCCTTCTCATTTCCTCAGTGAATGACTTGAAAGAAGAGCAACATGGATCATTGGCGTCCCACATGGCGGTTCCCCACTCACATGCCCGTTCGGTGAGAAGCGTGATTGCAAACGCCACCTTGGGGCGTTCCGTAGGGAAACACAATGCTTGGAGCTCCAATAACAGAGAGCATTGGGAGACAAAGGAGTGGCAGGGTCCCGGTGCGCCATCATATGGTTGTGGATGAGGAAGACGGGGTTCTTGGCACATAGTGACTGACTTATTTGGGAGAGGTACAACTAGGAGCTGTTGCAGTTGTGAGGAGACGGAGGAGAGTGTTTGAGTAACCTGTCGGATGCTCTGTTGGTGGGAGCCCAGCAGGGCTCCTTGCTGGGAAAGAACCAGTCTGAGCTGTTCCAAGTCCGCTGGGTTCGTCATGGCCGATGTATACTGTCACGGGCGGTTCTGGACGAGAGTGAGCCCAATAGCGGACAAACAGTTTATTTTTAGAGCTCTTATTCTTTTGCACACAGGAGTAATAATCTGTAACTGTAACAGGAGCAAGGGAGAGATTCTTTGTGTGTGTGTGTGTGTGGGAATGAGCGGCCCTGATGAATGGGGGAATGCTTTGTGACTGGAGAGGAGGCAGGCTGATGACGTGAGGGAGATTGCGCAATCCCGGAAGTGAAGCGCCCGAGAGGATCTCCGACAGAGCATGTGAATCTGCGTAGAGCAGCGAGTGCACGATCGCAACAGCTGTTGTTATTTGGAGAGATAATTCGGCGGAAGGTGAAAGTCTGAGCCTGCTGGTTAAACCTCCGTTTCGATGCTCGCGAACGCGGAAGTACTCACAGTCACAGATTTCGGCAGAGAGTGAAAGTCCGAGTGTGCCGGTTAAACATTCCTGTTCGGTGCTCGCGAACGCGGAAGTACTCACAAGCACACTAATCATCCAGTTGGACATAGAAGACAAAACTCAGGGTCGAATGGGCAGGCAGGGTTGATAACAATAATCCAGCAGCGAGGGCAGAAAGATCCGGAAGCACGATCCACAAATCGAGAGTCGAGTGAATGGTGAAGTCATACACACGGGAATCCGAGCACGAGCAAAAGATCCAAAGGGCGAGACACAACACGAAATCCAAGAAACAGGCAGGGTCAAAATACAGGAACAAACTACTAGACAGAATCAATGAGATACGGGAGGCACGCAAGTAAGATACATCGGCACGGAGGAAGATCTCTGGCTTTCTTTTAAAGCTCTGAATAGGTAGTCTGATTGGTGGCAGGTGCATTCAGGTGATTAGAGAAGTGGAAAGAAGGCATGGGAGGGGTTATGACCTGGATGTGCTAGGCTGATCGGGCTGGTTTGTGACAGTATTAAGTATTCTAACATTCAAAAGTCACAAAATACAGATTTACAAGAAATGCAACAGTATCACTATAAAGGCTTTGAATATGTTACTGTGCAAATAGCAAGATGGACCTGTGAAACAAAAAATAATGAGGTAATCTCAGTGACTTGCCTCAATAAACTGAAGAACACTCACAAATATAACAAAAAGAATGCAACATACATTGACATTAAGCTACATTATACACTATGGCGTATCATCAAACACAATGGCACGCTGATGTCTAGTCTGCTTTACTCATGCTCATGCTTCACTGTCGACTCACATCCGCAAACATCAGCTTGAATCTACTGTAGCTACATATCTGCACATCAAAATATCCAATCACACTTGATAACTGCATTTCAGTCAGGACTTAATAAACATTTACTATTACCAGAGGGGGGTAGTAAGAAGTTACATTTTTTCCGTTACATTTACTTGAGTAACTTTTCGGAATAAAATTACTTCAACGAGTAGTTTTACTACACCATACTTTTTCCTTTTACTTGAGTAGATTTTTGAAGGAGAAACGCTATTCTTATTCCGCTATATTCGGCTACACTCAACTCGTGTTTCAACATTTATTGTAAACCTGCAGTTTTTCTGCAGTCAAATGGGGGTTTTGAATTGTCTTTTTGACGAGCAGTTCTCTTTGAAAGCTTTCTTAGTTTTCCAGATCTCATCTTGACCTCCACATTTCCCCTGAACTGCCATCTCTTAATTACATTTCTCACTGTGGAAACTGCAAGCTGACAATGCTTTTGATCTTCTTGTAGCCTTTTCCTGCATGGTGGGCATCAATAACTTAAATTTTCAGAGTCCTACACAGCTGCTTAGAGGACCCCATGATTGTTGAGTGTCCGCAACTGTGTGCACAAGGTTTGAAGAGTCAATGTATTTGTAAAGCTTTGAAATTGAGAGCTGTTGCCATGCATCAGATCTAACGAGCTGATCAAGGGCTGAAACCTTGTAAAAAGAATCTGAGACTCATAGAGTGCCCAAACTTTTGCACAGTGCCATAATAATCCTTTTGGCATAAGCAGTACCTATACATCAATGTTTTCTGAAAAAAAATTAGCATTTTTTCAATTTCCAAGAGAGAGTTAACATGTTCTCAATAAAAAAAAATCACTAAAATGTGTTATCAAGGGGTGCCTAAACTTTTGCATAAGACTGTATATACACTAATATTTAATTATTATAATTGAAAAAAATAAATAAATCATACATTGCGATTGTAACAGTTACTCAGGTTTACTACAAATGTTTTACAGATATCTTTCTTTTTGCATAATTTGCTTATTGAAATTCATTAATTTTACTAAACATTACCACAAATTTAATATAATTTAAGAGATATGGTTTTGACATTTTATGTTTGTACCCACAGCAGTATAACTGTAAAATGTTTCAAGCATAAAAAAATATCAAACTTACAAGAATCTGAGCAGTTGAAAAGGATATAGAAAAAACAGGAGGTTCAGATCGGCCTGAAGTGATCGGTGTCGAAACCACAGGGAGCAAAATTGTTCAGGTAACTGAGAACGGTGCAAGGAACGACTAAACAACATTGTTTAGTTGCAACAAGTCATTGCATCTTGCTGGAGCATGAAAAAAATGGAGCTTGAAAAAGGATTTATATATTTATAATCTTTATTATTGAGGATGGCATCATATGTATAAATAGGACACAGTAGTTAAAACTACCACCAGTATGTCACCCACAGTGCTCTTCTTCTCTGCCTGGATCTAGCACTTCCCTTCTTTTACTTAACCCCTGACCTCAGGTGGGTGAGAGAGCCTCACAATACTGAGGCAAGCCATGAGAAATGGAAGTGTCAGGTTACAAAGTAAATATATGTGTGTCATAAACTATATATCCCCAGGCCCCAATGATCAGTGGTGCTACTGAAAAGCTACTAACATTTTAATGCCCCAACCTCTACATGCTGGGTTAATTTAACCCAGCAAAATGGGTTATTTATTTAACCCAGCAAGATGGGTAAAATATCCAATCCAAATGCTAGGTCATATTTAACTATAAATGTGTTTTAATTCTACCTCACAAATAAGTTATTATTTTTATATTTTACATGTCTATGGGTAAAACAGTTTAAACAGTTAAATTACTTTGATATACTGGTCTATTACAACAAAAAAAACCCCTAAGTTTTGCAAACCATACATATATGCAATAAACAACACTCCATTAATTGTACAAATCATCGAAAAAATATTTATATTTATTTTTCAAAAGCACAAGATCAGATAATACAAAACAAGTTCAACAGCGACATCATTACGATACTATTACTCAGAAGCACTAATGCCTGAGAGCAGTGCTGGTCATTATCTCCCAACATCAGGATGTAGGTTTCAGCCCTTGATCAACACTTCAGCCTGCTGGAGATATTCCATGGTGTTGGATCCAACCTTAGAAAGAAAGAAATTAAAGAAAGTAAAAGTTTATGGAAAAATCGAGAGGGTTGGCTAGTATGCATATTTGTAAGAAGATTAGTGTTTTAGAACACCTCAGCTTTTCACATGTGTTTGCTAACACTAGCAACTTAGCTAAATGCTAGCACTGCAATTAACAGTTTAGCTTCCATTCATCACTTCACCACCTTCATACTGTATACCCTGCAAGCATTCTACAAAGAAAGCTAAAAAGCTCAGACATTTTTTCAGTTTCTTTCATACATATGTGGGGTTCTTTGGTTTGGCTAGCTAGCAACCATTGTCATAAACTAGCATGCTATAGCACAGACCAGGCTGAAAGTTTGAGTGCAACACGGTAAGAGTAATAAATGTTACATACAGTGAACAAATTCAGTCATAGTTGAGTGAAAGTGTGTATACAGACCTTATATTTAACGTTTACATTTCCTCTTAAATGCTTGAGGAGTAAGAAAAAAAAGACACGAAGCTGACACAGTCACTGAATACACCAGTAACCTTCGGGGAAGGGGCGTTCTTATCTGTGAAGTTAACTGTCTCTAGCTAACCCAACTCCAATCCAGCAAGCTGGGTTAAAAAAAAAAAAAAAAAAAAAAAAAAAAGTACCCAACTCCCTGTAAATAACCCAGAAAAATGACCCAACATAGGCAACCCAGCGTTTGGGTAGTAAAAACAACCCAGCATTTTTTTAGTGTGTACTGTATGTGGTTGCTAATGCTAGCAACCTAGTTAAATGCTAGCATCATGCTGGCACTACAGTTAACAGTTTAGTTTTCATTCATCACTTCACCACCTTCATACACCCTGCAAACATTCTACAAAGAAAGCTAAAAAGCTAAGACATTTTTGCAGTTTCTTTCACACACAGGTGGGGTTCTTTGGTTTAGCTAGCTAGCAGCGATTGTCATATAAACTAGCACGCTATTCTACCTCACAATTTTCAGCCTGAAAAACTTTTCAGGCTGAAAGTTTGAGTGTAACTTTAACATGGTAACAGTAATAAATGTTACATACAGTGAACAAATTCAGTCATAGGTGAGTGAAAGTGTGTATACAGACCTTGTATTTAACATTTACATTTCCTCTTAAATGCGTAAGGAGGAAGCACCCTCATCAGCAGCCCCCCCAAAAAAGACAATGCTGACACAGCCTCTGAATACACCGGTGAACTTCGGGGGAGGGTCAGTCTTGTCTGTGATTTTAGCTGTTACTAGCTAACCCAACTCCAACCCAGCAAGCTGGGTTAAACAAAAATTACCCAACAGAGGCAACCCAACGTTTGGGTAGTAAAAATAACCAAGCATTTTTTAGTGTGCATGTCTCTCACAATGAACACTTGCTCAGAATTGAGAGGGATTAAATTTACCCAAAGGTTTAAAATTGTTGTAATAATTATTTTAACTGGGTAAAAAATAAACACACAAGCAAGCTGTATAATTTGGTTCCAGACTACTCTCTTCTTCTTTTTTTTTGTAGTTGTGCTTATAGCTTTTCATATTTGAAAGCCAGCCCAGCTATAAAATTATTTGTTTAGAAAATCTCCTCTAATCTATGAACTATAAAAAACTTTCTACAAAAGGTGAAGAATAAAAGAGGAGGGAACATAAACCAGCAGAGATTTAGTAAAGGGGTACTATTGAAAGTTATTGAGTGACTGTACAGCAATTTAGAGTACTGATCAGGTTACTTCAAGTTATTTATTGTTGCATTATAGGGAATAGAATGAATGGACATGTCCACACGTAGCTGGGTATTTTTAAAAATTGAGATTTTTTCTTCTTCATTTTTTAAGATAATTCGGTCCACATGACCTAGGGCAAAAATATCTTTGTCCACATGAAAATGCAAAACGCCCTGTTAAGTGCTGTTAGGAGCCTCCCTAATCAACAGGGGGCCAATCAAGAGCCTAGACAAAATGTCATTACCTGTTGCGCTTTGTAGAAGTCCGACCTGGTTTTGTACAGTATGTAGCAGCAGTGAGATTAGTAGTAAATTCAGGCACCTCTGTTCATTAACAATGTGTGAGTAACTATACGTACGTTCACCATTGCACAAAATATCCTCAAACAAAGCTGATGTCAAATCAAGGAGATGAGCACACAGACAATGACATCGGCACAAGGAGACGTTACAACAAGCCAAAATCTCTGTTTCCCCTGTCCACACAACACCACTGAAAATGGAGTTTTGAAAAATCTTCACTTTGGCCAGAGTTTTCCAAAAGCGTTTACCACAACAGCGTTTGAGTATGGACGAAATACGAAAACTACAGAGAAAAATCTAATTTTTTAAAAATACCCAGCTACTGTATGTGTGGACATGGCCTAAGTCATGCTGTTATTCCAAGTAAACCCGGCAAATTCATCACAATTGAATACATTAGGTATGATAGAGATACCAATAGAAATAAGGGTATACAATGTACTCAATGTGTTATCTTACATATTTTTGCAGTCATCACTGTGCATATTTTGTACAGCTAGGTTGTTTTTAAAAATATATTTTCTCTTTACTATATATTTTATATTTAATATTTAGTTTTTACTACTATATCATTTCCATTCCATAATTTATTTTTAATTTCTATTGATAATTTGTGTTTAAAGTCACAAGCGGTCGTATAAGCATTACACTGAATAACGTACTATGTATGCGTCACGGGTACTGCTTGCCGGACGAAGGAGTGGCATGATAGCAGAGGTGGAGGTGATGAAAGGATTTATTGAAGACAAAACAGGGAACAAACGGAACAGAACATGAACTTAAACCAGGCTAAACTAATCATGACAGACTAACCAGACTAGACATTACCAACAAACAGGCTAGGAGACAGACAAAGGCCAGGAGAACACAGAGCCAGGAGAACATGGAGCCAGGAAGAACACAGAACTAGAAGGACACACAGAACTAGACATGACAGAACCAGAAGAACACAGAGCTAAATAACAAACCGTAAGCCAGAACAAACAGTAACCCTCGACGAACAGATGCAAGACAAGACTAAACTGAACTCAGGAACATTTATAACAAACACTAATTAGCAACCTCAGTTCAGGTGAGCGCCACATCACCTGACTGAGGTGCATTCTGGGACATGGAGTCTTACACAAAAGAACACAAAGAAAACAAAAAACAAAGGAAGTCTCTGGGCGCTTTGGCACCCTCTAGGGGTGATCCCTGACATTACCCCCCCCCCAAAAGGCGCACCACCGGGGCGCCAAAGGAGGACCCGGACACCCTCCCCAAGGTCCCAGAACCGTCCTCCCCACAGCGAGGCTGCAAGGCCTTTTCCCTTGGCATGTAAAGGAGATTAATCCGAGGCTGATGCGGAGGTTGGACAGCGGAGCGGGCACGGAGTCCTCGAACCCGTGCGGAGGTGGAGGCAGGAGCACAGCGTCCTCAAACCCGTGCGGCGGCGGAGGCAGCTCGCTGACCTCGGCGGCGCATGACGGCGGCGGAGGAAGCGGAAGCTCGCTGACCTCGTTGATGCAGAATGACGGAGAAGCTGGCTCATGCCTTTCAGGGCACTCTGGCAGGTCTGGTCCCGCAGCGGGGCTCTCTGGCAGGTCTGGGCCTCCACTGAGGCGGGCAGGAGATTCGGGGCCTCCACTGAGGCGGGCAGGAGATTCGGGGCCTCCACTGAGGCGGGCAGGAGATTCGGGGCCTCCACTGAGGCGGGCTGGAGATTCGGGGCCTCCACTGAGGCGGGCTGGAGATTCGGGGCCTCCACTGAGGCGGGCTGGAGTCTGCGTGTTGAGCTTGGTGAGCTGGTTCTGGAGCAGTGCGCCCATCTCCAGCAGGGCTTGCATCCGTTCTTGATCATTTGTGGACCTGCACCCATTGATCTGTTGGATGAGTTCACCTGCCAGCTTTTGGAGCACTAGCCTCTGCTGTTGATGCTCCTCGCTCTCCTCCTTTTGAGGACACACAGACTCCTTCCGAGGTGCTCCGACGGCAGTTGCTCCACTTGCTCCAGCCTGCTCCAAGTAGTTCCGCCAGAGGGCAAGCCGACTTCCCACGAATGTTGCTTGCCCTGGCGTCACGGTCATAGCCCCCCCCAAAAAAATTTCCCAGGGGAGGCTCCTCTGCTATATTACTTTTTAGGTCTTGCATTCTGTCACGGGTACTGCTTGCCGGACGAAGGAGTGGCATGATAGCAGAGGTGAAGGTGATGAAAGGATTTATTGAAGACAAAACAGGGAACAAACGGAACAGAACATGAACTTAAACCAGGCTAAACTAAACATGACAGACTAACCAGACTAGACATTACCAACAAACAGAGACAAACAGGCTAGGAGACAGACAAAGGCCAGGAGAACACGGAGCCAGGAAGAACACCGAACGAGGGAGAACACCGAACGAGGGAGAACACCGAACTAGAATAAGACACAGAACTAGAAGGACACAGAACTAGACAAAGACAGAACCAGAAGAACACAGAGCTAAACAACAAACCGTAACCCAGAACAAACAGTAACCCTCGACGAACAGATGCAAGACAAGACTAAACTGAACTCAGGAACATTTATAACAAACACTAATTAGCAACCTCAGTTCAGGTGAGCGCCACATCAAATTTTTATTTGAATTTGATTTGAAAAAAATTATACCGACTTCAACATGTCTTCTGACAATCAATTGATAGCAAGCTTTAAATAGGTTTTAACTGGACACAATGTATAAATCCATGTTTGCAAGGTTTTTGTAGTTTAAAAATGACCAGTGTTTGCAGTTTGGAGATAGCATAAACTTAGACAAATAGTTTATCTGGTTCTTCTGTCCCAACACAATATTATATCATCTTGTCTCTCTCTTATTACGAGGGAATAGTTTTCCATTTTTCAAGTTGTTGTGCTAGGATTCTCTTAAATTTTTTACCAGTTAAATGTACTAGCTGACCCAGGGTAGTGGTACCAGATTTAATCAGAGTACCAGAAAATTAATTATTTGCAATGTCTAGACATGTTCTATGGATTAAAATTCTTTTAAAAGCCAATATACAGACATTGCTTTGGGAGTTCTATGTACTTGAAAATTGTTCCATGTTGTACAGTAAAAAGATTACAATAGAACCCAGACAAATGTGAAAAAGAGTTTTGCCCATTTTCAGATTTCAGAGAACATATTGAACTATTCAGAAATTTCTGCAAAAAGTGTAGATGAAAGACAGTGATTTTGATTTGCACATGCACAAAGCCTGTCCACTTCTTTAAGTAGACATATACCACTTTGTGGTAGCCAGTGTAGTCTGTACCAGAAAAAATCTACTAAAATGATTTGCATTTTTCCTATAACCTCCACTGGAGGATCAATAGAAGTCACTTTTTTTCCACAGAGAAGAGCCCACAAAGTTGTTAAGAATTAGTTTGCATCCTCTGAAAACATTTTAGGAATTAACCATTTCCATTTGGCTAGAGGGCCTAGTTTTTTTCTCAAGGGATCCTTCCTAATTTCTTTGTATAAAAATAATCTCCTAAAAATACCCCTAGATATTTAATTCCCCCTCTTGTTCATAAAAGTCTATCTGGGAGTATACATTATTTAACTCTAAAATTACTAGGATCATAATTCAGTACTTAGATGTTGGTGTCCAATGGTGTTCTATCAGGTTGTGACGCAACCTGATACTCATTTATCAAGAAGACTCAAATTTTCTCCCTAATTTAGTCGTGTCCAATTCCTCCCCGTCACCAGGGGGCTTCCACATTAATATTATAGCTCTGTATGTATGTACATGACAAGTGGTGTAATAATGGGACAATTATTAACAAACATTGTTCTGCGAACTTAGAGTATATGTCAGTAAGATGTCGGCCTTTTTTTCTACCGAGAGAGCTAACAGTGGTGATTGTTATGGTTGTGTACATTCCACCCGACGCCAGTGTAAACTTTGCTCTCTCTCTCTCCTTCTGAACACCTTGAAAGAGCAGCAGCGGGCTCACCCTGATGGGGTTCGTATAATCGCAGGAGACTTTAATAAGACCAACCTGAAATCTGTACTACCGAAATTCTACCAGTATGTGAAATGTCCGACTAGAGGAGAGAACACTCTGGACCATTTTTATTCTAACATCAAGCATGCTTACAAAGCCATACCCATCTTGACCAGTCAGACCATCTTTCCCTTTTGCTCTCCCCAGCTTACACACCCCTCAGACGCAGTTCCAGGCCTACTTGGAAATCTATAACGAGCTGGCCTGACAACGCGTTATCCAAACTACGGGACTGCTTTGAACAGACAAATTGGGATATGTTTAACGACTATGACCTGGAAACATTCACGCGAACAGTGTTAGACTATATCAAGTTCTGCATTGGGAATGTGACAGTGGACAAAAATATCAGGGTTTTTCCAAATCAGAAACCCTGTATGACCAGCCAGGTCCGTAGTCTCCTCATAACCCGCGATGCTGCCTTCAGGTTAGGCAACAGAGCCCTGTATGGAGTCGCTTGGGCCAACCTGAAAAAAGGTATCATAAAAGCTAAAACGGAACATAAAAGGAGACTAGAGGCCCATTTGTCCAGTAACAAAGCAGGAGAAGTGTGGAAGGGCATTCATGACATTACCAACTACTACTGTGACGTGTCAGCAGGACACCTTAGCACTGGCAGAGGAGCTGAACAGCTTCTTTGCCCGTTTTGGAATTGAACAGCAGCAGCACTCGTCTGGCACCCCACTCACTGTAACAGAGCAAGATGTCAGACAGGTGCTATTAGCAGTAAACCCGAGGAAGGCAGCTGTTATAGACGGAGTACCTGGCAAGGTGCTTAGGGCATGTGCCCCCCAGCTTGCCTATATCTTTACTGAAATCTTTAATCTCTCTTTAACCAAGGCAGTTGTCCCGTTGTGTCTGAAATCTGCTAAGTCTCTCATCACCAGCATAAATGATTATCGTCCTGTGGCTCTTACTCCTGTAATCATGAAGTGCTTTGAGAGATTGGTTCTCCGACACATTAAGGACTACCTACCCCCAGTTTTTGACCATTATCAGTTTGCTTACTGTAAAAACAGATCCACAGAGGATGCTATTGCCTTAGCCCTCCATACTGTGCTTGGACATCTGGAGCAGCAGCAGAGCTATGTTTGGATGCTTTTTGTGGATTACAGCTCAGCTTTTAATACAATCATTCTGGACATACTTATCAGTAAACTGGTATTCTTGGCCTCCCTCCGCTTACATGTGCCTGGATAAAGAACTTTCTAACTAACTGGCCTCAGGCTGTGAGACTTGGCTCCCACTTGTCCTCCACCCGCACGCTGAGCTCTCTACAGGGCTGTGTGCTGAGCCCCTTCCTGTACTGTCTCTACACCCATGACTGTAGTCCGTTCCACAACAGTAACCAAATTGTGAAATTTGCTGATGACACCACAGTTGTCAGACTCATCTCGGCGGGTGATGAAATGGCGTACAGAGAGGAGATCCTGAAGTTGGCAGCTTGGTGCTCAGAGAACAATCTAGTTCTGAACACAAAGAAAACCAAAGAGATCATCATTGACTTCAGGAGGCAAAACACAGATCTAGACCCAGTATACATCAATGGAGAATCTGTTGAGAGGGTCCACACTTTCCGTTTTTTTGTGTCCTTATTTCAGACAAGATCTCATAGACAGAGAACACCTCAGCGATTATTAAGAAGGCCCAGCAGAGACTTCACTTCCTGAGAGTCCTCAGGAAGTATAACCTAGATTCCAGCCTGTTGTTGTCCTTCTACCGCTCATCCATTGGGAGTCTGTTAACATATTGTATTATAGTCTGGTATGGCGGCTGCACTATGGCAGACAGGAATAGGCTTCAAAGGGTAGTCAAAGCAGCACAAAAGATTATAGACTGCCCTCTTCCCTCCCTGCTGGACATTTACACCTCACGCTGTCGTAACAGAGCTGAGAAAATCATTAAAGACAGCTCCCATCCTGCATCTGAACTGTTTAACCTATTGCCCTCAGGAAGGCGCTATAGGTGTATTAGTACAAGGACAAATCGTTTTAAGAATAGTTTTTTTCCAAAAGCAATCACCTTGCTTAATCAATATACACATTGACTTTACAATAGGAATACAGTATTATAGCACAGCAAAACTGTATCTTTAATGTACACTCCATTGTACAATTGTTTAATCATTCTAAATGTACAATATTCTAAATGTGTAATCTATTATTACTTATTTAATGGTTTAATGTCTGAATGTCTGTGTGTATGGTTTATTGTTGCTGTAACTGTTGCACTGAGTAGTGAGATGCTCTCAATCTCATCGTACATGTATATGGTGCAAATTGTATATGTGCATAGTGACAATTAAAGGCATTCTATTCTTCTATTCTATTTTAAAGCTACTACTACCACTCATTCGGGAGGGCCGAAGACTATCACGTGTTTCTTCCGCAACATCTTTTCGAACTGTTTGCTCACGCACCGTTCGGGGCGGCGTAACACACACAGAGGACAGCGCTATCCGCTCCTTCCACTTGCGTGAGCTCCCAGATGCCCCTGACTGGCTCTAGAGCCATGATTAATGTGGGAGCACTAAGTACCTCTCTTCCCACCCCTCTGAGAGAGCTTGCCAATCAGCTCTCTCTAGACCTCCGGCTGCGAGAGGTAATCCATGTCTTTATAGACTTTGCTTTTGCACTTGTGCACAGTCATGTTGGAAGGGGCCATCCCCAAACTGTTCCCACAAAGTTGGAAGCATGAAATTATCCAAAATGTCTTGGTATCCTTTCACTGAAAGTAGGGGGCAGATCCCAACTCCTTAAAAACAACTCCACACCTGTTGTCTGTTGTCACTGTGTTTCTTATAAAAAATAAAAAACAAAGTACATAATTATTTTTTATTTAATCACTCTGAAAAATACTCCTCTCTTTTTTCTAATCTATTGAACTTTTGATGTTTAGGGACACAATATTCCCCCATAGTAAAACAAAAGATGCTGGAAATTATCCAATATGTTAATCTTTTTCCAGTTTTTGTTGTTGTCAAAAAAAAAAAAAAAAAAAATCAGTTCCTCTGCATTGTACTATTTTCCTAACCTTCCAGCAGTGAATTGATATAACCAATGATGCTTTCTTGGTGTTTCTTCAGGTTTTCTTGCACCTTCAGGGTCCGGGTTCGATTCCTGGCCAGGCTCGATTCCTGTCACTGTGTGCATAGAGTTTGCATGTTCTCCCTGTGCTTGGTGGGTTTCCTCTGGGTATTCTGGTTTCTTCCCACAGTCCAAAGATATACAGGTTAGGTTAATTGGCGTAGTGTGTAAGTGAGTGTATGTGAGTGTGCACTGTATGTGTGTGTGCCCTGTATGTGTGTGTGCCCTGCAATGGATTGCCACCGTGTCCAATGTGTACCCCGCCTTGTGCCATAAGCCTTCTGGGATAGGCTCCAGGCCCCCTGCGACCCTGAATACCGGATAAAGCAGTATAGATGATGAGTGAGTGAGTGAACTCCTTCATTCTGTGTTTCTTTTGGGTGTACTCAGAATTTTGATGGTCTTATCACTCTCTGTGCTACATATTGCAATATACTAGAATTTATATTGCAATACATTAGGAAATATATTTAAATATATGAGAAACTTCCCCATATATTTGCAATATATGGATGGATAACCTATTGCTATATATTGATTCATATATTTAAAAATACAATGCTGAGCCAACAAAACTGTATTACATTACTGCATGTATGTTTATTGAAACAAAGTATTTTTAATCAAGGTCCAAGCTCCAAATCATATTTTGCATGACATTCATTATATTTTACATTATATAGCCATATGGATAGACCATATATTATAAAATGTAGGTGACAGAGTATTGTAAATAAAATCATCATTAACAGCAGCATAAAGTCCACTTTTTATTTACCCACATGCCATTTCAATTCATGTTTAATTAAATTGTTTGGACATGATTTGGAAAGCCACACACATTTCTGTAGTAGGCCCTACAGTTAAAAGTGAATGGGACAACCAGGAGGACTTTTAGAACTGGGCGCACGGCTAAATTCAGCAGTTAGGGGAGAAAAGCCGTGGTAAGAGAGGTAAGCCAAAGATCACTGTGGCTGATCTACAGTCATCTTGTGTGGAGATACAAGAAAGTTATAGACAGACAACCATCACTCCAGCCCTCCTACAATAACGGGCTATGTGGCAGAGTGGTTTGACGGAAGCTGGTTGTCTCTCTGGAACATTATCCCATCTCTAGAGAGACAACCATCACTTTAGCCCTCCACCAATACAGGCTTTTTATGTGTCTTGCACTGAGAGGCTTCCGTTGGGCCACTCTGCCATATAGCACATATTGGTTGAGGACTAATGTGATGGATGTATTACCAGTATTGGGATCCAC
The DNA here is from genome assembly GCA_011419295.1 of Clarias macrocephalus. Classification (NCBI taxonomy): domain Eukaryota; kingdom Metazoa; phylum Chordata; class Actinopteri; order Siluriformes; family Clariidae; genus Clarias; species Clarias macrocephalus. Next base: position 7,185 of record JAAGKR010005348.1, on the reverse strand, counting down.
CTCATCTTTCCTTTTGCAACAAGAAGAGGCTAACATTGTCTTTCCTATTTTATTATCCTTTACAGATGACTGGCTACAAAAATATTCTGTGGCCTTGTAAATTTCACAGTAATAAAAGAGTTATGTTACCTTAATAAAAATCTCTAAAAATCACATACATGATTGTTTGAGTTAGACAAATTAAAATAAATGCCAAAAAAAACTATTTATTTTGTCTTAAAATCACACTATAATTTAAGCTTATTTCACTAATAGAAATTAGTATTCGACTAACCGAATTATATTTTTTACATGCACTTAATATTTTTGATACATTTCAATCAAAATATTTAGCAATGGAGTAATTATACTGATTAGTTTAAAGAACTACAATCATTCCAACTCAATATTCTTAAAACCTAAATAATTGAGTAAATTGCCCTGTGCAAGTGCTCATGGGAAGTCTGGTGTAACATCAGAGACATGAAGCGGGGACACACTGCTGTGGGAACGGACAAGAAGCACCTGGAACATTCCTTACAATTTCTGGTAAGTAACATGTTACTGAAATAATGACTGTCTGCATTCATACACAACTTTATAGTGTGTAAGTTACTGTTCTGAATCCTGTCACAGCCGTGCTCCAGAGCTAACGATAGCTAACTAGCAATAGGCCTGTCCTGGTGTTCATTGTGATTTAGCTTGTTTGTTCCAACCACCAAACTGCTCAGCTAAAGCGCAGTTAATACAGATAATTTAAATCTGGTGTAAGAGAGAGATTTATTCGTTTAACACCGAGCAGCGTGCGCGTGCATGTCGTGCTTAAACATTATTGAATTTACCATTAATGTCGTGCTTAAACATTATTGAATTTACCATTAATGACTACTTATATATAAATAAGTAGTACATTTCTCTCAGAATTTTAATTGGGAGAAATTAACATAAAATGAAAATATTGAAGTGAAATATGTATGTTGTGATACTTAAGTAAAAGAAACTAAAACAGATTTTCAATTGTTATATTTTTTGTGTGTGAAACATGTTATAGTGTTGGTGGCACCAACACCACTAAAGAAGAGAAGTTGAATCGAGATAAAACAGGAGGTAAATGTCAGTCATTTTAATGTTACATAAGTATTAAACATGCAACCATTGAATCAAAGATAGAAGTTAAAAACGCTTTAAATATTTCACTTTATCTAGAATATACTGGATTTTGCATTAACTAAAGTAAAAAAAATTATATAGTTAATTGTAATGCGTAAATAAAGTTGTGTATCATTTTATACAACGGACACAGACAAGTACAATGGACGTGTAAGTCAAAGCAGGAAATCTGATTATGTAGAATAACAGAATACACTTTATAACTCTATATTTTTTCTCTATATATATGAGGTTGTGCATGGTTCTGCAAGTGCAAAATGCCTTTGGTGATCATAGCACCAAAATAGTTTCGTAAAACTATTCCACTGGAATATTCACCAGAATGACTGTAATGGGCTTCGGTTTTACGTCTTTGTTTCACAGAATTTTCATCACAAGTCCCGCTTTGACTTGAACATCACTCGTAGATCAGTATGATTTATTAGTCCAAAAAGTATGTATTTGAACTGAAGTACTATTTTACCATTCTGCTAGGCTTTACAGTAACAGTCACACTTGTACTTACTTGTACATTACTGTTCCTTTTTTAGGTGCTAGCTTATGGGATGGCAGTGTGAGCTTTGCACATTTGTTGAATCATCAAAAGGAACTTCCAAGATTATGAAGTGAGGCATGGTACCACTGGTCATGGATATTTAGTGTCCTGTCTTTATTTAGACTGTCATTGCTTCTTTAAGACCTGAGAAGGTCTGCACACACATTTGTATGGATCCCACAGTTTGCAGAAAACTGAAGTGTGAAGGTGTGCAATGTTTCAGGTTTCAAATGTAACTCATTAGATTCTAATACAAAAGTCTACTTTCCACATACAGTATTAACTGCATAATACTTGTAGCAGAAGTATTGTTTATGAGACTGTTTACTAATAAGATCAATTCAGCTCATTGTTTATGATCTTGTTACCTGTCATTTGCAAAGTAAACCAAGTTTTAGTGACATGAGTTTAGACTTCATTAAGGACAGTCGTTTTGGAAATATTTTATTTATTTTTAAAGTGGTTTTGTTCATTTATAGTTGTTTTCATGTTTCTATATCATCTTTTAAAAAATAAACCTCGTTCAGTTAATGAAGAAACTATATTGATGTTTTATTTAATACATTAGTATAATTTTATTTCATGTTTACCATGTATACAATATTGTCACGTTGGTGAGGGTGAGGCATAAACGCAGAGGTCTCGTTGTTGTTGAGAGAATGATGTTTTATTTATAAATAAAGAAAACAGGGAAATTAAACAAACAAGTATACTTTAAGTCAAAACAAAACCAAAACATGAATCAAGACAAGGAAACCACGAACTAAACTTGAGCCACATTTACTAGGTTTAAATTAACAGTTGCAAGACACGTAACACAAGCTATTTATAATGAAACTAATGACCACGTCACTACACCACGTCACCTGACCGAGATGTAAACTGGGAAATGAAGTACAAACTTAATAAAACTACAAACAAAAAAGTCTCAGGGTGCATTGGCGTCCTCTAGGGGTTATCCCTGACATAACCCCCCCTCAAAGGGAGCAACTCCGGGGCGCCAAAGGAGGTCCAGGGCACCCCCCCCCAAGGTCCAATGTCTGGCCACCTTTCACAGAGGCTGACTCTTTTGTTCTCTGGGCTTGGTGGCAAGGCACATGGGGCAGGCAAAATTCCACTCTGCCTTTGAAACGGGACCAGGGTTAGATCCCAGAGCCCGCACGGCGTAGCGCACGCTGGCGTAACGGAGCAGGGCGGGGTAGCTGGCATAATGCCCCCGTCGAAGCAGGGCGGCGGAGGCAAAGGAAGCTCGCCATCCTCCTCGTTGCAGGCCCTCTGGGCCTTCTCTGAGGCTTAGCCGCGTTAGCAGCCCTTGGAGCGTGGCTACCTGCCCCTGCAGGTTTCGAATGTGCACTTTATTCCTTTCGGCGCACTGCCCAAAGCTGCTCCAGTCAAGCTGGGAGGCTGCTCCTTGCTGCCCGTCCTGTTCACACTCCGCTCTCAGCTGACGCTCGTTGTGGGGTGCCCCTTCACCCTGGTCACCGCCGAATCTGGACCTCCCGGTCTCTGCTTTCCGGTCGGTGTGGGGACTCACAATCTGTGCCCTTACTGAATAGTGTGTGCCGTATCGCCAGCCGGCAGCCATCCCAGTTTCGCTGCTCATTTAGCATCTCGTGCTCCGCCTTGACCTGCATCTCCCTGCCAGATCTCCTTCTCCTTGCTGCACCTCGCCTCTTGCCGTTATGCCGCTTGGTTATCCTCCCGCTCTCCGCATCGGCTTCCCAAGGGTCGTACATCATAGGACCCCCGAAAAGAATCTCAAGGGGAGTATCCTCCGCTATGCCTCTGGTTCGGTCTTGCAATCTGTCACGTTGGTGAGGGTGAGGCATAAACGCAGAGGTCTCGTTGTTGTTGAGAGAATGATGTTATATTTATAAATAACGAAAAAACTAAACTTAAGAAAACTACAAACAAAAAAGTCTCAGGGCGCCAATGCGCCCTGAGACTTTATCTCAGAGGTTATCCCTGACAAATATATAATATGAATAAGATATGATTTAATATAAATCAATATATTTTCCAAAATATTTAAGACATATGTTCCCATATAAATCTGACTATATTGAGTTTTACAATGTGTTATATTATCTCATATAATTTTAAATATATATTTCAATATATTTACAATGCCTTTTCCAATATATAATCTCATTTAATGTGGGACATAATTCAATATATATAACAATAGATTAAACAGTATAACAATGTATTTATTCAATATATGAAAATGGCAATAATTGTAATATTTTCATATATTTATATATATTGCTTACATATATAATACATTATAGAATATATCATAAGATATATTACTATGTACTATTCACAATATATGAATACACATGAAATATACTGCCAAATAATATATTGAGAAATATATTTTTGTTGCATAAGGGGAGACTTTTTCAGTAAATAATGAGTGTCTCAATGTATTTTGTGGCTGTGTTGTTTTTACTAGATGTGGAGGTTGAAGGTACATGAAGCATGTACAAGATGTCCTGTCTTTCCTCAGCCAAAACATTTTATTGTTTCAGTAGAAAAGAAAATTACACAGTCACAACTATGGATTTTGAAACTTAGGGTGCACTCTACTTCCTCATTATTGTTATTTAAACTCATATATGTGAATTTTATGAAATGTGAATTTTCTTTGATGTTGGGGGAGCCATTAGATAAAGTCATTATTTTTAATGGTGTTGATGGTGGAAGAACATTGTAATAAGAACCTGCAACATCTATGCTGTTTATGATCAACTCTGTCATTTTTACCAAAACAGTCTTATGTTCAGCCACTTCCCCTGCAGCCAGACTGCAGTCCTCTACACTCGTGACCCATATTATTCTTATGATGTGGCACCTCATTAGAGAGCCAAAATTTTGCAAAGATGCTGGAGATGAAATCGCACACCAATTCTCTTGACTTGTGTCTGGTGAGCTCCATGCGTGATGTTTAGAATGTATTTTTTTTTATAAATTTTTTTTTGAAAAAGGTAAGGAATAAATAACTAAACGTTCGAAGCAGAATGCTGAAACCACACTTTTGCTCCCAGCAGCACTCAGAGAGAGTGAGAGAGAGAGAGAGAGTAAGAAGATATGTGTATGTTTGCCTTTTTTGTGTTGTCCTAAGCCATGAGTGACACACTCAGCCTGTAGAAACCTGCATGACTGTGGCAGATATGTTATGGGAAATGCTGGCAAAATAATATTGACACACTGCTTGTATGGGTCAAATATCCCCACAGGGACAGCTAGCCTTTGACAGTGAGGACAGACAAACATAAGCTTGACACCACTCTTCTCTAAAATTCAAGAAATCCTGGTTTTATTTTCACAGAGGACAGGTTAGGGTTTTGTTTCATACATTTATTTGCTCTTAATAATAAAAAATAAAAAAAGCCAATCCCTCTGAGCATCCATCCATATATTATGTATTATATACCTCTACTGAAAATGGCTCTCTGGATGGAGAATTAAAGTGCAACCCGGACTAAACTGAAATCCTGAAATACTGCAGATGGTTTGTGTTTTTATTTCTTTAACTTCTGATGTGCTTGTGCTGTCTGTTTAAAGAGGGTGAGGGAGAGGTGTGTGTTTGTGAGTGTGTGTGCGCACATGCGTGTGTGTGTGTGTGCTTGTTTCTAGATGCTGCACCTGTGTATGTTGGCCTCTGTCAGGTAATGAGCCCTCAGTAAAACAAATAGGTTCATGGACAGCTGAAGCATACAATTAAGAAAATATGTATCTAAATGGAACCACCCTGGATGTTTTAAATTTACACACATCCTACCTGCTGGAAAAAAACCTCTCTGAATCATGGTTAAATGAACACTCACATCATAATGAGCAAAAGAAGATCCATTAAAAAACCAAAACCATGGACTTCCAGTTTCAACATGAGCGGGTAGGACCTGTTTTAGGATTTTAAAATAGCTCCACCCTAAATCCAAACGAAAATATTGTCATTTCATTATTGTTTTAATAATTTTATTGTTAGGAAATGACAAGAGCTTTGATATATGCTTGATCTACTGGAGTTGGTGAATTAATATATTCATAATAAAAAATGCCAGCTATTATTTTAGTAAAGTTGTGGAACAGGCCTCGGCCACCTCGGACTCTGCTACAGAAGAGCTACCAGTTGAACATGCTCAGGACGCGGATACCACAGTGATTCTTGGGTCAATTTCTTCTCTGTGCTTGGAAATACGCTCAGTTAAGTCGGGTAGCAGGGAGATATTACACTCAAAAAATATTTAGGCCTAACAATTAAGATTTATGCATTTTGATTGCATATAAAATTTCCATCCATTTGGATTACATATTTTTAGTATAACCAAACTAATAAACCTTATGTGATTCTTACTTGCAAGTTATATGTAAATGAAATGAGCAAGAATGCGATTTATGCATATTGGACCAATAAATCCAATTTGTTTTAAATTCATAATGAAGAGAATTATGTATTATTACATCATAAACCCAATTTACTTTAAATGCATTCCGATAATTGTTAATAATAAACCCAATGCATTAACATTAATATATTTTTTATTCCTCCCAAATCTCAATATACAATACGCAATACAAAAAACAACAGACCACCTTGGTTCATATTTTATTTATTTAATACATTTTATGCTTCAAGGCATATTTTAAGAATAACTACCAAAAACCGGATTGAAAAAACTATTGGTAGCAAAACATACTATCCAGTGGTAGAGATAATTTTCCTCAAGAACTGTAATTAAAAAATGTGAAACTTAAAGTAACTTAAGGCTAACAGCACTGCTTACATTACAATGACATTCAGAGCCATAAGGCTCAGTGGTGTCTTTGCATTTACACTTTTCTATGCATGTTTAATTGTAAGATCGTAGTATAGAATGAACATTCCACAGCAAATATTAAATAATTAAAACCACCAATAACTAAATTCAACTTTCAAGCAAGTCAACCCACTTGCATTGAAAAAAGGAAATGTCTGTTAATTAATCACAGAAGCATTTTAATTTTCAGTGCTTGGACTTTTGGTGACAGCTTGGTACGCTCTTGTTCCACCAGGATTTTTTGTAACACTTCCAATGTGCACCCGAGTTCCTTAGGGTAGTGTAGGTTGAATGCATAAACGAGTCCAAAAAGCATCACATCCACATGTGAAGGTTTTGCGGAACTCCAAATCCTCAAGTATCACACCAACATCTGTAGGTTAATCTCCAGGTCCAGCACCCACTGCCTGAATGACATAGATGCCCGTGGTCATCTGTGCAATTCCAGACTCAGCCTTTGAATGTTCACAGTCCTGGAGGATAAATAAAGAGAATGAGTTGTCAATACCCATACCAGCCACAGTGATATTCATATATTTTAAAGCCATTAGACGAGAACACACACACACAAACACAAACACACACACACACACTTGGCCCTTGTCAATTATTAATTTTGACCCCTGGATAAGATGCTAAGGCCTGAACACAGCTACTAGACATTTAGATCAGAAA
>JAAGKR010005347.1:8768-51909 GCA_011419295.1 Clarias macrocephalus | reverse complement strand
GCTAGCGCATGCGAAGTACTGAGTGTCTAGCAATGCCATGTGACTGTGCAGCCTGAACAGACTTTAACTATTGTTTTTGTAGTTTAATGACTGGATATAGATTGAATGATACAGTAGCAGCTACTGTGCACAATGGATCCAACATGGAAAAGAGATACAGTGGATTGAATTAAATTGTAGCAGTGAAGGCACAGGGGACACAGACTCACTAAAACCAGGTTCAGCATCACTCAGGACACCTCCAGTAACACAGTGACTCTCCATGGTCAGAATGTGCACACACACTTTATATTACTGTTCGAGATACCTTAAAACCTGAACGGAGGGTTTTGTACAAACACTTCAGTGGTGCATGAACAAAACCATTCATTCAGCCTTTCATACCAGTCACCTTTGTTTTGTAAAGACAAGAACACATTATGGTTGATTTCTTAATCTTTACATTTATTTTATTAATCAATAATATCCACAGTTTGTAGTCACATTTTCGAATAAACATGTAAATTCTTAGATGTAGATGGTGTTGTTTATAATAAATCTCTCAGACGTTCAACTTCCTGCTGAGGGAAAATATTTACAGCTCATGAGGAAGTGCTTGTGTAAGTTTTTGTACAGCTCTGGAGTCTGTTGTGTCAGTGTGTGTCTCTTGCACAGTAATAAACAGCCGTGTCTTCAGCTTTCAGACTCTTCACTTCTAGGTACAGCATGTTTTTATTGGTGTCTTTAGTGATGGAGAACTGGCCCTGCAGAGACTGAGCGAATATAGTGCCGGTGCCACTATCAATGCGCCCGATCCACTCCAGTCCTTGTCCTGGTTTCTGACGGATCCAGTGCATCCAGTAGCTGCCCATTGAGAATCCGGAGACAGTACAGGACAGAGTGACTGACTCTCCAGGTCTCTTCACCACAGGAGCAGAGGAGGTCAGGGACTGTCCATAAGAATCTGGAAAAGAAGAGTAGACCTAGTTAATGTAATGTGATGTTTATCATGTCAGAGTGGAGGATTTTCCCTTTAATCATCTTAGGAAAAAGAACAGAAAAGAACTTACATGAAACGAGTACAAATAAAATACAATATGCTAAAATCATCCTTCTCTGAGTTCTGCTTCACCCAGATGTAAAGTGTGTTTGAGTGTTATCTGTCACAGAGCTGGAAACAAGAACAGCCAAGAATATGCTGTTTATACCCGACACTATTTGAATAGGGAGGGTCCATGAGCACTGTGGATGTATTAAATCCACAATCACAGGCTGCTCAGTGTATAAATAGGGTCTGTGTTTTCTTTACCTTATTTCCTGTTTAAACTGTAACACCATACAATTTATGAATAAGTTTTAAGCAGCAGAGTAAAATCAGTCAATCAGATCAGTTGTCAATTAAATCAGATTCTCCATGACAAAGAGCTTCATCTATAGTTCAGCACAACATAAAAAATGTGGTAATAAAAGTTCTGTATAATTTAGACATTAATACAAGGAACTTTTGTGGTAACCAATTAGAAAAGAGAAAGCTACAGCTGAACACTTTTTACCAGATGAACACGGTTTTATTTAATATATGAAAATTGAATGGAAATTTGGAAAAAAAAAGTTTTTAATGAACTTTTTTTTTTACAGCATGTGTTTATGACATTCCTGTGGGCAAGTGTGTTGCAGAGAGATGAAAATGAACTGGGATGTTTTTATACAGGGCTCCAGTGAGCAGCCATTCCAGTGCTTTCCCAGCAGGTTGCCGCATCCATTAACACAATACAGTATCTCGACTCTGAGGTCTTACAAGAGATGGAGAACGACTGTGCAGGTTTCACCAGCACAGAGGCTGACTGCATACCACCACCAACACCCATGAATAACAATAATAAAAACATCATCAAATGTCTTCAAATCTTCGAGTCATCATGGAGACTTACAGAATGCATTTTTTAGCAGCAGCACCACTGATGAGTGCACTGATGTTTTGAATGAAACTAAAGTGAATTGCTCAGCTGCTCTCTTCCTTACCACAGACATTTGCACTGAGACCTTCCTAATGTAGCAGACATGAGTGCAGGATTTGCATAAAACATGACAACTACTACACACCCTTGAAAAGTTAGGTTTAGTAATTAATTAGATATACTTCCTGTTTGAAAAGTCAAATACCTGAAATAAACAGGTGTCTCATATTTAATGTGGCACAGGGTTTTGTAGGAAACCAGGTAAAGACCACAGGTGTGGTGTGGGAATTGGGATTCCTATTAGCTACAGTACTATTAACTTAAACACATCTCCTGTTATAGTGAACTTCCAGCCTCCTAACACACAGTATGCCTGCAGATCAATCCCTCTTATCTGTGATCACCCAAATAAGGATGGGGTCCCTGTTGAATCTGGTTCCTCTCAAGGTTTCTTCCTACTGCCATCTCAGGGAGTTTTTCCTTGCCACTGATATCATCATCCTCGGCTTGCCTATCAGGAACAATCTTATCATTTTGATTCATACACATTCACATTTCCAACAAACCTAAATAATTCTTTTGATTGTGTAAAGCTGCTTTGCGACAATGCAAAGTGCTATACAAATAACATTGAATTGAATTGTTTCAAACTCCCATAGACACCATGATGTTTGTGTGTTCTTGTTTTCATCTGAAATGCTCCTAATCACTATATGTTATGGGATACTGTAATTGCATCACAACATGCCCTACATCTGTTTAACAGCATGCAAACTGTAGAATCAGGACAACTGACCGGTGAGCTGAGAAATATTGAGATGTATTGGGAAAGTTTATGAAGTGTTGTGTAATGATCAGCAAAATGTTTTAGAATTATCAGATAACTGTGTTCGCAGAGAAATAAACTAAACTTTTAAATAAAAGAAACTTTTCACACCTGCTGAAGGAAGTAAAACATTAAATTAATCAAGCTTCAATGCAAAAACATACAGATAAAGGAGTGAATTACAGGTTACAGGTGAGAACTCACTGATGAGGCTGATTGGTAGCAGGAATAAGGAGAGTGAGATCTTCATGGTGAGTGTTGATGAGACTCGACTGATGCACTCAGCTCAGCTGCACATAAATACTGCACGGACACACAGCACACTGGATTTGCATCACAACGACAGGATGGAAGAAATGTGTGAGTCATGATGATGTAAAAGATCAGAACAGCAACTACATCCTGAACACAACATGATTGTCTAGAGTGTTACAGTGAAGACTTTTTTTATTATCTATTCTTGAGAATATTGGTATAATCTAACATGTCTAATAAAGGGCAAAATTCCAGTTTGGGGCAGTTAGCATTCATATTACAGGTTTATATGTTTTCAAATTTCTCTCCTGCCGACTCCTGCATGTGATTTTATTTGGACTTGGTTGTGACATTTTATAACAAACTAAGTCGGTTTTATTTTCCACATTCTAAATATAGCAGATCATTAAACCACATTGAACTGACAGGGATGAAACATCATCACATAAACATCCAATACACTGCCATGTTAATGTTTCTGGTGTTTTGTGGGTCTTTTAAGCTTCATATCTGACCACTTAGTCATGTGACTTTATTATAGGTGATGCACACCTAATCAGGACTTTTCTTTTAAATTTTGCAAAATATATGTAATAAACCAGTGTGTAGCTGCCATTTATTTTGGGAAGAGGGAATTTATTCACTGTTTTTGGTTTAGGGAGTCAGGGAAGGTACCAGTATTTTTTTTTTTTTAATCTAAAATACAGACACCCTTTTGTTTATTTTGGCCTGGGTCCACCCTGAAGCTGATCCTGGTGTTGTGTGTGTGTATTTTTGTTAAGCAATACAAAGCTCACTATTTCATCAGCTAACGACTGGATCTCGTTCTTTCCGCCATATACCACCATTTACACACAGTTTAAAATAGAATCCGAACCATTCTTTTGCTGTATAGCCCAACCCTAGACTGGGACGTAACGCCATATTTAAGCGACCACTTTGATTTTCAAGCACAAGAAAGGCAACAGAATTATGCAAAGGTGATTCTTCAATTAAAAACAACTAATGTGAGATTTATATCTGCCTGTCTTTTTTGAACTACTATAGAACTCCCCATCCCACCCCCGCTGTTAAAATAATAATAATAATAATAATAATAATAATAATAATAATAATAATAATTGACTCTGTAACTTTTACTCTGAGTAAATCTTGAATGAACCACTCTTTACTTGAGTAGATTTTTATAATGGTAACTTTACTTGTACTTCAGTAAAATTTCACTGAAGTAACAGTACTTTTACTTAAGTACAAAATGTTATTACGTTTTCCACCTCTGCATTTTAATGTGATGAAATTGTCCAATTTGGTGATGTTAAAGATTTTGAAATGAAGCCATTGTTCCATTTATAGACTGAAGTACAAAGAAAATGCTTTACATTACAGTGGTGTTGACTTCTCGACTACTTTGTCATAAAAACCTCAAAACACCTCTAATATTTTATAGGGGGTTTGATTTGCATGGAAGTGTTCAGGTTTTCCGAGAAGGTGAATTGGTGTAAAAACCTTCACATTTACAAAATATAAGATTTTCTACTATTTACTAACTAATTTATCAATCAGTGTGTATTTTGCAGCCTGACTGAAATGAGACTCTGATCTGATAGATCTCTAATGTCTCAAGTTTTGCACAGTTTCTCTATTAGATTTTTTTTTTTTTTTTTACATTGATGGGAATCCCAGGAGATCGTCAGTCCCCTTTCAGCTCTTTTAATCTTTTATTGATTTTCAGGATCAGGAACAGCGCCTCTCAGAGGACTTTAAGTGTAATGTTCTTGCATTACTACTGTGGGTACAGATGAGTAAATGTAGTTTGGGAGATTTCCACATAGTATGTGTTACATATTTATTTACCTGTTTTAAGTACTTCATTGCTCCAAACAAAGTAATTAAATATTTTATTATTTACTATGTCATTGCTTTTACTTAATTTTGCTTTCAACTTTAGCAGCACATGAGGATGTGATTGTGTAAGTTTTCGTACAGCTTTGCGGTCTGTTGTCTTAGTGTGACCGAAAGTCTTCAGGTCCTTTAAGTCCTTCTCTGTGTTCTGCTTCATCCAGATTGAAATTGTTTGGAGGTGTTATTTATTTCAGAGCTCACTGGAAACTAGAACGGTCAAATTTATGCTGTTTATATCTGACGCTATTTGATTAGGGAGTGAAAGCTTTCCAAGAGCACAGGTTGATCAGTATATAGATATGTAACCAATTACAGTAAAAGGTCTATGTAGGTCTTCGGCCCTCCCGGCTGAGTGGTAGTAGTAGCCTTAATGTCGAAGCCCCCTAGTGACGGGGAGAAATTGGACACGACTAAATTAGGGAGAAAATTGAGGAAAAAGTCCAAAAAAAAAAAAAAAAAGATCTATGTAGAACCCTACAAAATAATCTTTTATTATCAGAAAGGATTTTAAAAAGGCGGCGCGGTGGCCTAGACATTAGATCTGTCGCCTTGCACATCCAGCATCCAGGATCGGTTCCCAGCAAGGGTCGATTTCCGCCTCAGTGTTCATGGAGTTTGCATTATGAGTTTATTTTGGGTACTCTGGTTTCCTCCCACAGTCCAAATACATGCAGATTAGGCTGATTGGCATTCTCAATGACAGAAAGAAATGGCATAGACAATGAGAGAGATTAAGAAAGAAAAAGATCCAAGGATAATAATTTTAAATAAACCCTTTCCAATTTAATTACCATTTCAGGGAACCCATTTACCCAAATATTACTTTTTTATCATAAAGTTTTATGAGAATTCCATAGGAATGTAGCTACTGTATGACCGCTGTGTCACTCCGCCCTGTATCCAGAATCAACTGCTGTTGCACATTTCTGATAAAAGATATGAGCACAGAATTGAAAAAGTTTAGTGACAGTAAAGAAGGGATAAAAATATAAACTTGGAATGTTATAAGTAGATAATCACAGAAATCTTATTATTATCCAAGTGTTTTGTTACAGCATGTCATGAAGTGTTTTATTTCTCAACATTAACAACTTTATTTATTTGCATTTTTATAGTTATGTTTAATTTAGTAGAAGCCCAAATTTCTTTTTAATAAATGAAGAAGTGAGCTGAGACAGCTTGAAGTGTGAATTCAGTGATACTGAACGAGTCTCACAAAAATAACTCTACAAAGTTCATTCTACACAATTTATTTGTTGAACTCTGCTGCCTGTTTGAGTTGTTCCAAGTATGACACATCAAACTACAGTATATGAGGAAAAAGTGTCTTAATTGAAGCACACTGCTGTGAACATGCTGTATTATTCCTAAATCTATTAATTGAACTTTTATTTCAACTGATTATTAAATATTCTGTACAATTAAGTGTTCAAATGGTTGAAAATAAATAGTTTTTGGTGAATGCATTTTTATTTTTAAAAAATGTTTAAAATTACCATAACCTTGTATCATTTTATTTATTCTGATGTAAGAAAGTAAAGTTGTGGCTCATGTCACTATTAATAGCTTTGAGTGGATGCTTGAACATGGGTCAGAGTTTCTGTAAGGGGAATCCACTGTTCTGTGTCACTGTGTCTCTTGCGCAGTAATACACAGCTGTGTCTTCAGTTTGCAGATTCTGTCCTTGAATTGTTATTGTGTTAGTAGAAGTGTCTCTGGAGATGCTGAACTTGTTTTTCAGTTTGTCACTGTAAATTGTACTACCACCACTACTGATGTATCCAATCCACTCCAGAGTTTTTCCTGCAGGTTGTCGGATCCAAGCTGTATAATAGCTCGTAACTGAATATGAAGTCTTACAGGGGATGGAGAGACTCTGGCCTGGCTGGACTGTCATGGCAGCAGGCTGAGTCAGTTCATAACCGTGAAGATCTATAGAGGAAAACAAACTGTGATATCTTAAACAATACACGGTATGGTGCACATTTATTATTATTGTCATCAATTAATATATTTAAATAAAACACTTACAGGAAGCAGCTGCCACCAGGAGCAGGAGAGATGTAGAGAACATGGTGTGTGTTGTCTGTTCTTGGTTCGCCTTTGTTTTACATGTTTAACAGAGACTATTGAATTTTATAAATAGACTGAGATCCAACCCACATGCTTGTATTTGCATATCTGCGAGGATTCACAAGAACAGTTTATCTTTAGAAATTGTTAAAAAGGTAAGTGCAGATAATTTACTATGTAAAGTATGAATAACACACACACACACACACACACACACACACACACACACACACACACACACACACACACACACACACACACACACACACAAACACACACACACACACACACACACACAAACAACACATGTTTTATGGTAAGATAGTGAATAACTAGGACTTACAGTAGTAATAGTTTAAAGGGTAGTATAGTGTAGTGTAGTGTAGTGTACTGTAGTGTAGTATAGTGTAGTGTAGTGTAGTGTACTGTAGTGTAGTGTAGTGTAGTATAGTGTAGTGTAGTGTAGTGTAGTGTACTGTAGTGTAGTGTAATGTAGTGTAGTATAGTGTTGTGTAGTGTAGTGTAGTGTAGTATAGTGTAGTGTAGTGTAGTGTAGTGTAGTGTAGTGTAGTGTAGTGTAGTATAGTGTAGTGTAGTGTAGTGTAGTGTAGTGTAGTGTACTGTAGTGTAGTGTAGTATAGTGTACTGTAGTGTAGTGTAGTATAGTGTAGTGTAGTGTAGTGTAGTGTAGTTATGGGCCATTTGGCAACTCTAAAATATATAGTGAGGAGCTTCTAATATAATAATCTATAACAATATAATAATCTTAAACAACCATGTTGCGCGACGTTACTGTTAGGAACCGCCACTAGAGGTCACTGTTTCTGTCTCTGTAGTTTTTTTTTGGTCGACTCAGTTTCCCAGAAGGCACCTCAGTCAGGTGATGAGTGCTCACCTGAACTGAGGTGGCTCATTAAAGTGTCTATAAATAGCAGTTTGTTCTGGGATACTGGGTCGAGCATTGTTGTTGTTGATTGTTTGTTTGTATTACCGGCATGCAGGCATTCCTTTTTGATTGTTTCTTTGAGTTTATATTTTAGTTATATTGTTTTACCTTTGTTTTTTTTTTTTTTTTATACCTCTATTGTTTGTCTTCTTGATGTTCCTTTTGTCTGTGGATTCATGGAGCTGCTCTGTCTCCTCCTGTGTACAGTGTAAGTACTGTTTTGTGTCTTCCCAGTGTCAGCCTTCTTGTTTAATTCTTTGTCTGTTTAGTTTTGTGTATCCACATGAGGGCCTAGCCGCTAGCAGGGTTAGCCGCTAGTAGGCCTTGGCTGCTAGTAGGGTTAGCCACTAGTAGGGTTAGCCTCCAGCAGGCTAGCCTATAGTGGGATTGACTGCTAGTGGTTCTGGTCACTAGTAGGTTAGCTGCTAGTTTGGAATAGCCTCATGTGTGCTTTGCTTCTTGTGTTCTGTTGCTTCTTTAGGTCTGTACTAACTCCATTAGATACTAACCCGGTTAGGTCAGCATCCTGTGTCTCCATATTCCGTGTAGCTACTAACCCAACTAACCAGTCCTGTCTCTAGTCTCTGTGCCCCTGGTCCTGTCTTCAGTCCTGTCTCTAGTCTGTATCCCTAGTCCTGTATCTAGTCTGTATCCCTAGTCCTGTATCTAGTCTCCAGTCCTGTCCCCATCTCTAGTTCCCGCCACGTCCTGTCCAGTCTTGTCTCTAGTTTCCCTATGTATCTTTAGTTAGCTCCAGCTCCATGTTTCCTCGTCCTCAGTCCCCTGTTAGTTCTCTGTTCCTTGTCTCAGCTCCTGGTTCTGTGTTCAGCTCCTGGTTCCCTCTGTTTAGTTCCTGTGTTTGCCCTGAGCCTTAGTTTGAGTTTGTTTTGGTCACGTTGTTGGTTTGTGTCCGTTTGGGTTTAGTTAATAAATAAAGACTCTTTCGGTTTGCAAACCCCTCTGCCTGCTCTAATATATGCCCACGGCAACACCATCAGCCGGTCTAGCCAGAACCACCAGCTAGACCCATGACAGTTACACGGTGGTAGATTTTACTGTGTTTCAGAAGGGTCAAATTATTGTCCTGCATTAAGCAAAGGGAACATCCAAGGAGGTTAATGAAATAACTGGAACTGGATTACAAACTGTCCAACACATTATAACCTGATATAATAATAATATTATTATTATTAATAATAATAATAATAATAATAATAATAATAATGTGAAAGGATAGTGATGCATTAGCAACTTTAAGAGTAACACCCTGAGAAAATTCCATTCTGAGAAAATAAAAAGTGATAACACTTTAGAGTTAATTAATGTCTGGAAACTTTACAATTTTTATTTTTTGGTGGGGGCACAAACAAAATTAAAATTAAACTTTTAATACTCACCTGTAAATAGCCATTTATCAGGTGATTAAGCATCATTACTACTAGTATAAAATAAAGGCCTGACTCACATCACATCCAGTCAGCAGCTCCGCTTGCCATAAGAAGTGCTGGAAAAGACTCGTTGAGAACGGTCCAATCACATGAGCCCAAATATTTAAAAACAATATTGATTCGCTAAGAACAAAAGTGGAAGGGTTCGGGGCGCACAACGCTGCGACCCGAGGATGATTTGAAAAGATCCAATCAGAGCTCAGCCTCAGGTCACATGCTTTTCAAAAGTTTACGTGCCTACATAGACACTCGTTTGTCCGGCGTCCCGCGTACACAAACACAAATGAACGTAATACAGATTCGATTTTTTTTTATTGCAAATGAATTATTTTAAGACATACAGCGGAATATTGTGACTAAATGACTTTATTTCACTTTATTTATGTTTATAAATGTTTTATGTTTAAAACATTAATAATTACATGTTAAAGGAGCATTCTTCTCTGCCTAACTTTAAGGGGGGCGGCGCCCCCGCGCCCCGTATTGACCGGCCGCCACTGGTCAGTGACTGACCAGATACTACTATTGTAGAACTGGCCTGGGTCAGACCTCCACTGTACACCCGTTTAAGAATGAAAAATATTTTATTTATATGTTTCAAATAAAAATATCAAGCGTAAAGGAGCAAAACTTTACTACAGATGTTAAATATAAATCACTTATAGTGTACAGCTGCAAGCACATATAATAATGGGTTTAACCATTTTACACGGATGGCACCACAGACACGAGGTGAGTTCTTAGAGGTAAAAAGAGTACTTTTATTAAAATTTTATATAAATAGGGTAAAATTAAAGGAGGTAGAATGTGAATGTGCAGGTCTGGTGGCAGTGCCCAGGTGGCATGAGGGCACATGGCTGGCAGAGTGGAAGGATGGCTCCTGTAGGCTCCCATTACGACGACCGCTCCCGCTGACATGACCCAAGCCCAGCCTCTCCCAGTGCTTTCTGGGCGTGGTTTACCAGCTGGGATTAAGGGCTGAATCCTCGTAGCAGCTTTTTCCTCTTCGGCAGCGGTGCTGAGGGAATATCTGCAGCTCATTAGGATGTGTTCGCGTCAGTGTGACTTTTGTATACAGAATACACAGCCATGTCATCAGCTCATCAGAGAAACAGGAGGAGGAGGACAGGGACTGTCCATGAGAATCTGGGAAAGGGGAATATAATTGGTTAATCTCATGTTATAATGTTTATCAGGACAGAATGGTTGATTTGCGATAATCTTATAGAGCACAAACTTACATGAATTGAATACAAATAAAACGCAATATTCCAAAACCATCCTTTTCTTAGTTCTGCTTCACAGTGATTTAAAATGTATTGGAGTGTTATTTATCACAGAGCTCACTGGAAACTACAACAGCCAAGAACATGCTGCTCTATTTGAATAGTGAGTGTCCATAAGCTCTATAGATGTATTAAATCCACAACGACAGGCTGCGCAGTGTATAGATGAATTATTGATTTATAAGGTTCTGTTATAAAACCTCGGACAGGTTGTTTCACTTCCAGAAACAATGAGTGATAATCATTTTAGAATAATAAAATATGTATGAAGTAACAAAGTAGGAATCACTGTAGTTATAATAAAAACAAGTGCTCAGGGTATTTGTGGCTATTTACACCAATTATAATAGTCTTTTTGAAGGGGTTTGTTCTTCATGCAGTGTAAAGTGTGCTGTGCTGTCATTCACATGAATTAAACACAGATGCATTTATATACAAAATGTAATAAATGTGTAATAAATGTGTTTATCCCGCACTGCTGTTGAATTTTTAAATCTAATTGCTCAGATGTTGATTAATTGTCTATTACAAACCCCTGTTAATGTGATCACTCTGATATTATTTGATTCTATAATAAGAACTTCCACAAAACTTTGATGGTGTTTATGGTACACAAAAAATCAATCAATTTTTATATGGTAAATTCTGCTTAATGTCTAAAACACAAAACAGTATCACTAAATATTATAGTTGATTTAAAACATAATTAATGTTCGCTCTGTATGATGCCTCCTGATTTTATGTAGTTCAGATTTTTAGTAATTGGTGATTTTTAAAATGTTCTTCTATAGAGGAAAATTATAGCGTTTGGTTTTAGTCTGAGTATTTACTTAAATCTAATAAACAAATAATGATAAATGTGGGCTCAATTCATGCCTACAACACGTGTTTTTGTATTGACATCTAAGTCGAAGTATCACTGTGGGCTCGGCGTGCGCAGTAATACACAGCTGTGTCCTCTGTCTGCAGATTCTGTCCTCTCAGAGTCACCGTGCTGCTGGAGTCGTCTTTAGAAATACTGAATTTGCTTTTTAGAGACTCTTTATGATTAGTATCCCCACCACCCCAAATTTCATTTATCCAGTCCAGAGTTTTCCCTGCAGGTTGTCGAATCCAAGCTGTGCTGTAGCTGTTATCAGTAACAGAGTATCCGGATACTTTACAGCTGAGGGTTAAATATTCTCCTGGCTTCAACATCACTGAGGAGACCTGAGTGAGTTCTACTGCACATTCCACATCTGAAAACAAAGTCACAATTTTATTCAATCATGAATTCATTCAGTAGATTATAACTGCAATAATTCACCAGCATCTCTCTGAGTTTATTACTATAGTGAAACTCACAGGATGAAGCTGCCAGCAGCAGCAAAAATGACAGGAACATTGTTTAACTAAAAGCAGTGCTGAAATCTCCAGAGCCCACAGTGACCGAGGCTGATATTCCTCTATATGCAGCTGTGAGGGGAAATTTACATATGAATTTGCATATTAAATGCTGGTCAACACAAAACAGTCTGCTGATTTTCTCCAGGTTTTTTTATTTTTTTATTTTTTTTTACAATTTTAATGTCTTTAGTGTTTAACTTGATTCATATTTATTAAATACTAAATAATTAATTTAGGTTTTATACTGTAAATGATCATAACAGATGTCACATGCAAATATCATCTGCTAAATAATTCCTATTAGACTTTAATCCATGAGCATAGATGCCTGTCACATCCTGCTAAACATGTGTTACAGTACTTTGCAGTGTTTTGGGGTTAAATATTAAATCTGAATAAAATATTCCATCATTCTCATTAAACTCTTGATCTTGGTCAGGTTTACAATCTTGTGACGATCCCAGGCAACATCACGCGTTATGGAGAAATACATCTTGTATAGGACACAATTCTATGCACATGCACTTACACACTCTTTATGTCAAGGTCAATCTGTTTACCATAATGTTTTCGAACAGTGGAAGGAAACCGGGGAGCACAGAAAAAAGAAATTGTTTGTTTGTTTGTGTTTCATTTTATAAACATATTAACATGCAAGTTTTATTTCACTAGTTATTGTTTCCAAGTACAGTGAACAATTGTTTCTATAGTTCTCTCTGTCACGACATGAAACATTGCTGTGTTCAAAACATAATTTAGGGAAAACTTGTATACTGATTTGTGATCAGGAAAGTCACATATTTTAATGTCCCTTTTTTATAACTTCATGGGTGTTAAACTGTTGTGGTATATATAATACTAATGTTAGTACCGGTCATTCATGGAAAGAGTTAAAAATCGTATAAACTGTTAAAGGGTTAAAGCTAAAATAAGCAGATTTAATGCAATCAGTGATATAATTATTTAGAGTTGAAGTCACGTACATGTCTTTCTATTTACTCTGCCTAACTTATGAATACTTACTGTACTCTTATTCATCATCTATACGGCTTTATGCTGTATACAGGGTCGCAGGGGCCTGAAGCCTGTCCCAGGAAACTTAGTGCATGCGGCAGGGTACACCCTGGATAGGGCACCAAGCCATTGCAGGGCACACTACAGACAATTTGGGAAGCCACTTATCATAATTTGCATGACTTTGGACTGTAGGCGGAAACCAGAGTATCTGGAGGAAAGCCACCAAGCACGGAGAGAACATGCAAACTCCATCCACACAGACCTGAGGCGGGAATCAAACCGGGAATCAGGAGATGGAAGGCAACAGTGCTAACCACTAAGCCACTGTGCCACCCTTTTTTCATAAGGTTATGCTAAAGTTGTGCTTCTTTCATTGTCAGGCAAATACACCCCCTGTTCAGTAATCGGACAGAAAATCACAGATGAAATATCGAAAATCGGATAAAGTTAAAGTAAAATTAGTTTTTGTCTTAAAATGAATTATTGCAAAATGAATCTTGCACATAACTGTTGATAACATAATTTTACTTTTACTATTTAAATTTTAGTGCATAACAATGTGCTTTCAGTTTGGGTATTTTACACACCCTCATCTTGGATTGCTGGATATTTTTGCCTCAACAACCCATGTTTTATCTCCGTGTTCTACGTTACTGCTGTTATCAACACCACGATTTCAAAACATATGAGACAAACTGGTTTTAGACTAAACCTTGCCTTGTTTTTTAATAAGCAATGCTGCGTTGGGCATTTTTTTGTGTTTCGTAAGGATTTGGTGCTTCGTAGGTGTATTTTGGTTAATTCCTGTGTCTTCCACATACTCTGTGTATACACAGTAAATTATTGTGTTGATTGGCTCTCTTCAGAAGGGAGCTACTGCCCTCTATTGGTGAAATAACATTTATGCTTTGTTTCTCAACAACTTTAAATTATGTATATAGCCACGCCCACCTCAAGGGAAAAAACACTATATTTGTCCAAAAAAAAAAGCATTGGGTGCTGTGAAGGCACAGGGGACACAGACTCACTAAAACCAGGTTCAGCATCACTCAGGACACCTCCAGTAACACAGTGACTCTCCATGGTCAGAATGTGCAGATGCAAGACACAGCTGTATATTACTGTTCGAGATACCTTAAAACCTGAACGGAGGGTTTTGTACAAACACTTCTGTGGTGCATGAACAAAACCATTCATTCAGCCTTTCATACCAGTCACGTTTGTTTTGTAAAGACAAGAACACATTATGGTTGATTTCTTGATCTTTACATTTATTTTATTAATCAATAAGATCCACAGTTTGTAGTCACATTTTCGAATAAACATGTAAATTCTTAGATGTAGATGGTGTTGTTTATAATAAATCTCTCAGACGTTCAACTTCCTGCTGAGTGAATATTTACAGCTCATGAGGAAGTGCTTGTGTACGTTTTTGTACAGCTCTGGAGTCTGTTGTGTCAGTGTGTCTCTCGTGCACAGTAATAAACAGCCGTGTCTTCAGCTTTCAGACTCTTCACTTCCAGGTACAGCATGTTTTTATTGGTGTCTTTAGTGATGGAGAACTGGCCCTGCAGAGACTGAGCGAAATAAGTGCCAGTGCCAGTATCAATGCTTCCGATCCACTCCAGTCCTTGTTCTGGTTTCTGACGGATCCAGTGCATCCAGTAGCTGCCCATTGAGAATCCAGAGACAGTACAGGACAGAGTGACTGACTCTCCAGGTCTCTTCACCACAGGAGCAGAGGAGGTCAGGGACTGTCCATAAGAATCTGGAAAAGAAGAGTAGACCTACAGTAGTTAATGTAATGTGATGTTTATCATGTCAGAGTGGAGGATTTTCCCTTTAATCATCTTAGGAAAAAGAACAGAAAAGAACTTACATGAAACGAGTACAAATAAAATACAATATGCTAAAATCATCCTTCTCTGAGTTCTGCTTCACCCAGATGTAAAGTGTGTTTGAGTGTTATCTGTCACAGAGCTGGAAACAAGAACAGCCAAGAACATGCTGTTTATACCCGACACTATTTGAATAGGGAGGGTCCATGAGCACTGTGGATGTATTAAATCCACAATCACAGGCTGCTCAGTGTATAAATAGGGTCTGTGTTTTCTTTACCTTATTTCCTGTTTAAACTGTAACACCATACAATTTATGAATAAGTTTTAAGCAGCAGAGTAAAATCAGTCAATCAGATCAGTTGTCAATTAAATCAGATTCTCCATGACAAAGAGCTTCATCTATAGTTCAGCACAACATAAAAAATGTGGTAATAAAAGTTCTGTATAATTTAGACATTGATACAAGGAACTTTTGTGGTCACCAATTAGAAAAGAGAAAGCTACAGCTGAACACTTTTACCAGATGAACACGGTTTTATTTAATATATGAACATTGAATGGAAATTTTCTTAAATGTTTTTAATGAACTTTTTTTTACAGCATGTGATTATGGCATTCCTGCGGGAAAGTGTGAGAGATGAAAATGAACTGGGATGTTTTTATACAGGGCTCCAGTGAGCAGCCATTCCAGTGCTTTCCCAGCAGGTTGCCGCATCCATTAACACAATACAGTATCTCGACTCTGAGGTCTTACAAGAGATGGAGAACGACTGTGCAGGTTTCACCCGGACAGAGGCTGCCTCCATACCACCACCAACACCCATGAATAACAATAATAAAACATCATCAAATGTCTTCAAATCTTCGAGTCATCATGGAGACTTACAGAATGCATCAGTTAGCAGCAGCACCATTGATAAATGCATTGATGTTTTGAATAAAACTAAAGTGAATTGCTCAGCTGCTCTCTTCCTTACCACAGACATTTGCACTGAGACCTTCCTAATGTAGCAGACATGAGGGCAGGATTTGCATAAAACATGACAACTACTACACACCCTTGAAAAGTTTAGTAATTTAGTAATTAGGTTTAGTAATTAATTAGATATACTTCCTGTTTGAAAAGTCAAATACCTGAAATAAACAGGTGTCTCATATTTAATGTGGCACAGGGTTTTGTAGGAAACCAGGTAAAGACCACAGGTGTGGTGTGGGATTTGGGATTCCTATTAGCTACAGTACTATTAACTTAAACACATCTCCTGTTATAGTGAACTTCCAGCCTCCTAATACACAGTATGACTGCAGATCAATCCCTGTTATCCGTTATCACCCAAATAAGGATGGGTTTCTTCCTACTGCCATCTCAGGGAGTTTTTCCTTGCCACTGTTTTTCCTTGTATGTTTTTTTTGGACTTGATTGTGACATTTTATAACAAACTAATTTGGTTTTATTTTCCACACTCCACATCCACAATCTAGATCATTGAACCACATTGAACTGACAGGGATGAAACATCATCACATAAACACCCAATCCACTGCCATGTTAATGTTTCTGGTGTTTTGTGGGTCTTTTAAGCTTCATATCTGACCACTTAGTCATGTGACTTTATTATAGGTGATGCACACCTAATCAGGACTTTTCTTTTAAATTTTGCAAAATATATGTAATAAACCAGTGTGTAGCTGCCATTTATTTTGGGAAGAGGGAATTTATTCACTGTTTTTGGTTTAGAGAGTCAGGGAAGGTACCTATATTTTTATTTATTTATTTTTTTTGCAGGTAATCTAAAATACAGACACCCTTTTGTTTATTTTGGCCTCCGCCTTTCACAGCTCCGGAGCAGGACAGACTTCACTTACTGTGTCCAGTATGTGATCTTCAGATTTACGTCCACCGCACTAGCCAGTGGTGTAAGTCAGAGCAGCTTTTCATTTGCCATGGGGGCCGCAACTGGGGGTCGGCCACCACTACACAGACGCTGTCACATTGGGAGTTAGATGCTATTGCCCTAGCCTATGAAGCGCACACTTTGCCTCTGGGAATCAGGGCTCATTTGACATGGGGGACTTCCTCATCAATTGCTCTGGCAAGAGGCATCCCCTTGCAGCAGGTGTGTGATGCGGCAGGCTGGTCCTCTCCGCACACGTTTGTTAGATTTTATAGTCTGGATGTCAATGCTACTCCGGGCTCGCGAATCCTCGAGTCAGCATCCCAGAGCTAGGTCTGAGACCTCCTTGGCTATTGTGCGCACAAGCTACACAACCTGGGGGTCCACACACTTGCAGTGTGGCGGCGTTGGTATTCTCGTTCCCATAGCATTTTCACGCAGAATTGAGTGTAGCTTTTGAAAGGGAACGTCTTGGGTTACTTAGCTGTAATCCTGTTCCCTGATAAAGTGGGAACGAGATGCTGCGCTTCAATGCCGCACTGCTAGCATGGCTGGATGTCCTTTCAGACAAAATTGATCTGAGGATGTTTCCGGTTCACTCCTATTTATAACCTGAAGGTGCACCTTATCGGATGACGTCACCTGACTGAGGTTATAAGCCAAAGTATTTGGCGTATTTGATACACACATTCTTCACACCTGGAGAACAAAGAGATGATCCCATAGCGTTTTCACGCAGCATCTCGTTCACGCTTTATCAGGGAACAGAGTTACAGGTAAGTACCCCAAGACATTCTGCTTCATCCAGATTAAAATTGTTTGGAGGTATTATCTATTTCAGAGCTCAGAATTATGCTGCCAAAATTATCCTGTTTATATCTGACACTATTTGATTAAGGAGTGATAGCTTTCCAAGACCACAGGTTGATATAGACATATAGATATATAGGCTGAGTGGTAGTAGTAGCCTTAATGTCGAAGCCCCCTAGTGATAGGGAGGAATTGGACACGACTAAATTAGGGAGAAAAAAAGTCCAAAAAAAAAAAGAGATCTATATAGAACCCTACAAAATAATATTTTATTATCAGAAAGGGTTCTAAGAAGGCAGCGCAATGGCTTAGATGTTAGAACTGTTGCCTTGCACTTCCAGCATCCAGGGTCAATTCCCAGTAAGGGTCGATTTCCTCCTCTGTGTTCATGGAGTTTGCATGATGGGTTTACTTTGCGTACTCTGGTTTCCTCCCACAGTCCAAATACATGCAGATTAGGCTGATTGGCATTCTCAAGTTGCCCGTGGTGTGTGTATGAGTGTGTGTATGTGTGTGCCCTGTGATAGATTTACACCATGTCCAGGGTGTCCCCACCTCATGCCCTAATTATCCAGGGATAGCCTCCAGGCCCCCCATGACAGAAATAAATGGCATAGACAATGAAAGAGATTAAGAAAGAAAAAGATCCAAGGATAATAATTTTAAATAAACCCTTTCTAATCTAATTACCATTTCAGGAAACCCATTTACTGCATGTAATGGAGTGGTTTATTTCTCAACTTTAACAATTTTATTTATTTGCATTTTTATACTTATGTTTAATTTAGTAGAAGTAATTAATCAAAAAAATATATAATTAAAGAAGTTAACTGAGACAGCTTGAAGTATGAATTCAATGATACTGAATGAGTCTCACTAGAACGCACTTTGTAGAGTCATTTTTAACTATTTATTTGTTGAAATCTGCTGCCTGTTTGAGTTGTTCCAAGTAACAGACATCAAACTATGACAACAAAGTGTGTCTTAAATGAAGCATACTGCACTGTAAATCCTAATGCTCAAAGTAATTAAACACATTCAATACTGTTAACTTAAATAATTGCCATTAGGTCAAATTAATGGACCTTTTTGAGTATTCAGAACTTTTTGGCATTTATGCGTTTGTAGAAATGACACTTTTCAAGTTAGCTGAACAAATTTGATATTTTATGTACAGTAATTGTAAATGCTTAAGTAACAATGAATGTCACCTTAAACTTCCACCAACCTAAACACTATAGAGCACTGGTGGCGCAGTGGTAAGTGTTTCGCCTGCCATGCGGAAGGCCCGGGTTTGATTCCTGTGCAGGATTGTCTGCAAAAATTTATTTGATTTGAAGTTCAACAAACTCAAAAATGTATAGTTGTTTACTTAAAATTGGAAACATCATTATTTAAAAAAAATAATTATGTAACTGATTACCTCAAATATTTAGAATTTTGCCAACTTAATCAGGTTTACAGTGTGCTGTGAACATGCTGTATTATTCCTAAATCTATTAACTGAACTTTTATTTCAACTTATTATTAAATATTCTGTACAATTAAGTGTTCAAATGGTTCAAAATAAATAATTGTTGATTAATGCATTTTTGTAAAAAATGTGTTTAAAATGACCATAACCTATTTTATTATTTTTTTTTCTGATGTAAAATAGTAACGTTGTATCTAATTAGTTACTATTAGTAGCTTTGAGAGGATGCTTGAACATGGGTCAGAGTTTTTGTAAGGGGAATCCACTGTTCTGTGTCACTGTGTGTATCTTGCGCAGTAATACACAGCTGTGTCTTCAGGTTCAAGATTCTGTCCTTGAATTGTTATTGTGTTAGTAGAAGTGTCTCTGGAGATGCTGAACTTGCTTTTCAGTTTGTCACTTAAAGCTGTACCCCCACTAGGGCTGATATATCCAATCCACTCTAGAGTTTTTCCTGCAGGTTGTCGGATCCAAGCTGTGTACTCACTTGTAACTGAATATGAAACCTTACAGGGGATGGAGAGACTCTGGCCTGGCTGGACTGTCATGGCAGCAGGCTGAGTCAGTTCATAACTGTGAACATCTGTAGAGGAAAACGGACAGTGATATCTCACACAATATATAGTATGCTGCACATTTATTATTATTGTAATAAATTAATATATTTAAATAAAACACTTACAGGAAGCAGCTGCCAGCAGGAGCAGTAGAGATGTAGAGAACATGGTATGTGTTGTTTGTCCTTGGTTCGCCTTTGTTTCACATGTTTAACAGAGACTATTGAATTTTATAAATAGACTGAGATCCAACCCACATGCTTATATTTGCATCTCGGCGAGGATTCACAAGAACACACACACACACACACACACACACACAACTACAACAAAAGTCTTATGCTAAGATACTGTAGTAACAGTTTAAAGGCTAGTATAGTGTACTGTAGTGTAGTTATGGGCCATTTGGCAACTCTAAAATATATAGTGAGGAGCTTCTAATAAAAGTGATAGCTACATACTTTAGAGTTAGTTAATGAATATCTGGAAACTTTACAAGTCAGAGTCAGTGACTGACCAGATGCTACTATTGTAGAACTGGCCTGGGTCAGATCTACACTGTACACCTGTTTTAAGAACAAAAAATATTTTCAAATATTGAAATATGTTTCAAATTAAAATAGCAAAACTTTATTCCTGCAGATGTTAAATATAAATCACTTATAGTGTAC
This sequence comes from Clarias macrocephalus, assembly GCA_011419295.1. Lineage (NCBI taxonomy): Eukaryota > Metazoa > Chordata > Actinopteri > Siluriformes > Clariidae > Clarias > Clarias macrocephalus. The sequence continues at coordinate 31,585 of JAAGKR010005347.1, read as the reverse complement.
GGCTGCAAGCATATATAATAATGGGTTTAACCATTTTACACAGATGGCACCACAGACATGAGGCGAGTTCTTACGGGACAAAAAGGTGATTTTATTAAAATAAAAAAAAAAGTAGAATTAAAGGAGGTAGGAAGGGAAATAAGGGGAGAAAAAGATTGAAGGTGTGCATGTGCAGGAATAAATTTGTCGTGGGAGCTCGAGCGGTTCTTTCTCACATTGTCTTCATTGCGGAGATCAAAGGGGCGGCATTCCAGCCTCTTCTTTAAAATCTCTAGAGTGCGTCACATCGGCCCGCTCACATTCCACTCACTCATAGCTCCACTGCACTCTTTTCTTTGTTTCCGGAGCTAGGAGCAACAAAATGTTGAGGCGCACACCGTGACAATATACAGTGGAACGTTGGAGTTCGAGTAGCTCAGTTTGTGAGCATTCTGCAAGATGAGTAAAAAAATTTTTTATATACATTGTGACTTGATATATGAGTACCAAGCATCATCGGGTATCATGTGGTATGCATGGGCTTCTTGTTTTGTCGCAGAGCGTGAGGTGATCACAGTAATTATTCTCTGTCTCACGCTGCAGAATTGTTGGTAATCATCTCCTATGCATTCAGTGTGCGTGCGTCATTTGTATAGTCAACATCCATGCACACGTGACTGTCTAGTATAACACTAGTGTTTACCAAAGGCTTAAAATCTCCGTACACCGTTTTAATGGATTTTGTTTTTAATAAATGTCTCTGATGTTCAGTTTCCTGCTGAGGGAATATCTGTAGCTCATTAAGATGTGTTTGCCTCAGTGTGACTTTTGTACACAGTAATACACAGCCATGTCTTCAGCTCATAAGAGAAACAGGAGGAGGACAGGGACTGTCCATCAGAATCTGGGAAAGAGGAATATAATTAGTTGATCTTATGTTATAATGTTTATCAGGACAGAATGGCTGATTTGCGACCATCTTATAAAGCACTTCATGCTTACATGAATTAAATACAAATTAAATGCAATATTCCCAAACCATCTTTTTCTTAGTTCTGCTTCACAGTGATTTAAAGTGTATTGGAGTGTTATTTATCACAGAGCTCACTGGAAACTACAACAGCCAAGAACATGCTGCTCTATTTAAATAGTGAGTGTCCATAAGCTCTATAGATGTATTAAATCCACAACGACAGGCTGCGCAGTGTATAGATGAACTATTGATTATAAAGTTCTGTCTTAAAACCTTGGACAGGTTGTTTCACTTCCAGAAACAATTAGTGATAATCATTTTAGAATAATAAAATATGTATGAAGTATGAATCACTGTAGTTATAATAAAAACAAGTGCTCAGGGTATTTGTGGCTATTTACACCAATTATAATAGTCTTTTTGAAGGGGGTTTGTTCTTCATGCAGTGTAAAGTGTGCTGTGCTGTCATTCACATGAATTAAACACAGATGCAAAATAAATAAATAAAATGTAATAAATGTGTAATAAATGTGTTTATTCCACACTGGTGTTGAATTTTTAAATCTAATTGCTCAGATATTGATTAATTGTCTATTACAAACCCCTGTTAATGTGATTACTCTGATATTATTTGATTCTATAATAAAAACGTACACAAAACTAGTGGTGTATATGGTACACAAAAAAATCAATCAATGAATGAATCAATCAATTGATCAATCGATCAATTGATCAACCAATCAATCAATTTTTATATGGTAAATTCTGCTTAATGTCTTAAACACAGAACAATATCAATAAATATTATAATTGATTTAAGACACAATTAATGTTCGCTCTTTGTATGATGTTTGTTCCTTATTTTACAGAATTCAGATTTTTAGAAATTGCTGCTTTTTAAAATGTTCTTCTATAGAGGAAAGTTATAGCGTTTGGTTTCAGTCTGAGTGTTTACTTAAATCTAATGCACAACTAATAATAAATGTGAGCTCAATTCATGCCTATAACACACGTTTTTGTATTGACATCTAAGCAGAAGTATCACTGTGTGTGTAGCGTGCGCAGTAATACACAGCTGTGTCCTCTGTCTGCAGATTCTGTCCTCTCAGCGTCACCGTGCTGCTGGAGTCGTCTTTAGAAGTACTGAACTTGCTTTTTAGAGACTCTTTATGATTAGTACCCCCACCACCCCAAATGTTGTTTATCCAGTCCAGAGTTTTCCCTGCAGGTTGTCGAATCCAAGCTGTGGCTTAGCTGTTATCAGTAACAGAGTATCCGGATACTTTACAGCTGAGGGTTAAAGATTCTCCTGGCTTCAACATCACTGAGGAGACCTGAGTGAGTTCTACTGCACATTCCACATCTGAAAACAAACAAAGTCACAATTTCAGGTAAACATGTATGTACAGTAGGTTATAACTGTAATATTTATTAGCATCTCTCTGAGTTCATTACTGAAGTGAAACTCACAGGATGAAGCTGCCAGCAGCAGCACAAATGACAGGAACATTGTTTAACTAAAAGCAGTGCTGAAATCTCCAGAGCCCACAGTGACCGAGGCTGATATTCCTCTATATGTAGCTGTAATGGGGAAATTTACATATGAATTTGCATATTAAATGCTGGTCAACTCAAAACAGTCTGCTGGTTTTCTCCAGGTTTTTTTTTTAATTTATTTATTTTTTTACAATTTTAATGTCTTTAGTGTTTAACTTGATTCATATTTATTAAATACGAAACAATTAATTTAGGTTTTATACTGTAAATGATCATAACACAGATGTCACATGCAAATATCATCTGCTAAATAATTCCTATTAGACTTTAATATGTGAGCATAGATGCCTGTCACATCCTGATAAACATTTGTTCTAGGACTTTGCAGACTGCAGTGTTTTGGGATTAAATATTAAATCTGATTAAAATATTCTGTCATTCTCATTAAACTCTTTATCTTGGTCAGGGTTACAATCTTGTGACGAACCCAGGCAACATCACACGTTATGGAGAAATTCTATACACATACACTTAGACACTCTTTATGTCAAAGTCAATCTGTTTATCATGATGATTTTAAACAGTGGAAGGAAACCGGGGAGCAAAAAAAAAAAAAAAGAAAAAGAAGATTAATTAATTTTTTGTTTGTTAAAAATATTTAAAAATATTTTTAAAAAGCAAATATGCAAGTTTTATTTCATTAGATATTGTTTACAAGTACAGCAAACAATTGTTTCTATAGTTCTCTCTGTCACAGCATGAAAGATTGCTGTGATTAAAGTATAATTTAGGGAGAACTGACTTTTTTTTATACTGACTCGAGCTCAGGAAAGTCACATATATTAATATCCGTTTTTTACAACTTCATGGGAGTTAAACTGTTGTGGTATATAAAATACTAATGTTAGTACCCGTCATTGACGGAAATACTTAAAAATTTTAGACATTGTTAAAAGGTTAAAGCTAAAATGAGCTGATCAGCTTTAATGCAATCAGTGATATAATTATTCACATACATGTCGGCCTGTCTTTCTTTACTCTGCCTAACTCATGAATACTTACTCTTCCTCATCGTCTATACGGCTTTATGCTGTATACAGGGTCGTGGGGGCCTGGAGCCTGTCCCAGGAAACTTAGTGCATGTGGCGGGGTACACCCTGGATAGGGCACCAATCCATTGCAGGGCACACTACGGACAATTTGGAAAGCCCCTTATCATAATTCACATGTCTTTGGACTGTAGGCGGAAACCAGAATATCTGGAGGAAACCCATCAAGCACGGAGAGAACATGCAAACTCCATGCACACAATGCGAGAATCAAACTGTGGAATCAGCAGGTGGAAGGCAACAGTGCTAACCACTAAGCCACTGTGCCACCCTTATTCATATAAAGAAAAAACGATTTTTTGGATGGTTAAATATCTTATGCCTTGTTTGTGCTAAGTTGTATTTCTTTCAGGACACCTCCAGTAACACAGTGACTCTCCATGGTCAGAATGTGCAGATGGAAGACACAGCTTTATATTACTGTTTGAGATACCTTAAAACCTGAATGGAGGGTTTTGTACAAACACCCCAGTGGTGCATGTACAAAACCCTTCATTCAGCCTTTCATACCAGTCACATTTGTTTTGTAAAGACAAGAACACATTATGGTTGATTTCTTGATCTTTACATTTATTTTATTAATCAATAATATCCACATTTGTAATCACTTTTCAAACAAAGATGTAAATGCTTAGATGTAGATGGTGTTGTTTATAATAAATCTCTCAGACGTTCAACTTCCTGCTGAGGGAAAATATTTACAGCTCATGAGGAAGTTCTTGTGTAAGTTTTTGTACAGCTCTGGAGTCTGTTGTGTCAGTGTGAGTCTCTTGCACAGTAATAAACAGCCGTGTCTTCAGCTTTCAGACTCTTCACTTCTAGGTACAGCATGTTTTTACTGGTGTCTTTAGTGATGGAGAACTGGCCCTGCAGAGACTGAGCGAAATAAGTGCCAGTGCCAGTGCTTCCGATCCACTCCAGTCCTTGTCCTGGTTTCTGACGGATCCAGTGCATCCAGTAGCTGCCCATTGAGAATCCGGAGACAGTACAGGACAGAGTGACTGACTCTCCAGGTCTCTTCACCACAGGAGCAGAGGAGGTCAGGGACTGTCCATAAGAATCTGGAAAAGAAGAGTAGACCTACAGTAGTTAATGTAATGTGATGTTTATCATGTCAGAGTGGAGGATTTCCTTATTAATCATCTTAGGAAAAATAACAGAAAAGATCTTACATGAAATAAGTACAAATAAAATACAATATGCTAAAATCATCCTTCTCTGAGTTCTGCTTCACCCAGATGTAAAGTGTATGTGAGTGGTATCTGTCACAGAGCTCACTGGAAACTAGAACAGCCAAGAACATGCTGTTTATACCCGACTCTATTTGAATAGGGAGGGTCCATGAGCACTGTGGATGTTTTAAATCACAGGCTGCTCAGTGTATAAATAGGGTCGGTGTTTTCTTTACCCTATTTACTGTTTAAACTGTAACACCATAAAATTTAACTTTTTAGATTTTTATAATTATTATTTTAATAAGTTTTAAGCAGCAGAGTAAAAGCAGACAATGGATCAGTTCTCCATTAAATCAGATTCTCCATAATAAAGAGCTTCATCTATAGTTCAGCACAACATAAAAAAAAAAATATGGTAATACAAATTCTGTATAATTTTGACATTAATACAACAAGAAACTTTTGCGATAACCAATTGGAAAACAGAAAGCTACAGCTGAACACTTTTAACAGGTGAACACAGTTTTATTTAATATTTAATATTTTAATACATTGAATGGAAATTTGTTGAAATGTTTTTAAGCATCTTTTTTTACAGCATGTGGTTATGGCATTCCTGCGGGAAAGTGTGAGAGATGAAAATGACCTGGGATGTTTTTATACAGGGCTCCAGTGAGCAGCCATTCCAGTGCTTTCCCAACAGGTTGCCATATCCATTAACACAATACAGTATCTCGACTCTGAGGTCTTACAAGAGATGGAGAACGACTGTGCAGGTTTCACCAGCACAGAGGCTGACTGCATACCACCACCAACACCCATGAATAACAATAATAAAAACATCATCAAATGTCATGAAATCTTCGAGTCATCATGGAATCTTACAGAATGCATCAGTTAGCAGCAGCACCATTGATAAATGCATTGATGTTTTGAATAAAACTAAAGTGAATTGCTCAGCTGCTCTCTTCCTTACCACAGACACTTGCACTGAGACCTTCCTAATGTAGCAGACATGAGGGCAGGATTTGCATAAAAAGTACTACACACCCTTGAAAAGGTAGGTTTGGTAATTAAGTAAATATACTTATACTATATATAAGATGAAAACTCAAATACCTGAAATAAACAGGTGTCCCATATTTAATGTGGCACAGGGTTTTGTAGGAAACCAGGATAAAGACCACAGGTGTGTATTGGGATTCCTATTAGCTACAGTACTATTAAATTAAACACATCTCCTGAACTTCAGATCAATCCCTGTTATCCGTTATCACCCAAATAAGGATGGGTTCCCTGTTGAATCTGGTTCCTCTCAAGGTTTCGTCCTACTGCCATCTCAGGGAGTTTTTCCTTGCCACTGATGTCATCATCCTCGGCTTGCTCATCAGGAGCAATCTCATCATTTTGATGCACACACATTTACATTTCATATAAACTTAAATAATTCTTTTGATTGTGTAAAGTTGCTTTGTGACAATGCCAATTGTTAAAAGTGCTATACAAATAAAATTGAAATGAATTGAATTGTTTCAAACTCCCATAATCACCATGATGTTTGAGTGTGCTTGTTTTCATCTGATTGCTCCTAATTATGTTATGTGGAATCATTTTGAAATCACAACATGCCCTACATCTGTTTAACAGCATGCAGACTGCAGAATCAGACGCATCAGAGCGATGAAAATATTGAGATGTATTGGGAAAGTTTATGAAGTGTTGTGAAATGATCAGCAGAAAGTTTTAGAATCCTCAGATTACAGGTTAGAACGGAAATAACTACTACTTTGGGATGCTGTGGAATTGAGGTTGTTAACATTACCTCTCACGTCACATCAGGAATGATCACATGACAGCATAACGTGCTATGACATCTCAAGTCAAATTTTATTAATTACTTAGCATTGTGGTTGATGTAGGGGAAAATCATTTATCCCTTATCTACTGTATAATTCTGTATAAGCCTGTGCAGGGTTATGAGCAGCCTAGAGTCTATGCCATGTAACAGGGGACACATGGTAAGGTACACCATGCGGTGCCATGCAGGTGTGAGATGACAGTGCTAACAGACACCACTAAACCACCAGGCCACCTGTTGGTGAAGTTTATTATCTATCATGAGAACTAAATGAGGGCATTGTGGGTAGGCCCTTCTTGTGTTTGGTGGGTTTCCTCCTGTGCTCCGGTTTCCTTCCAAAATCCAAAAACATGTTGTCTAGAATGATTGCCATTTTCGTCATAAGAGCCTTTAAACACCTCTCATATTTTATAAGGGCTTTGGTTTGCATGGAATGTTCAGGGTTTCAGAGAAGGTGAATTGGTGTAAAAACCTACACATTTACAAAATATAAGAATTTATACTATTTACTAACTAATTTATTAAACAGTGTGGATTTTGTAGTCTGACTGAAATGAGACTCAGATGTAATAGATCTCGAATGTCTCAGGTTTTGGACAATGTCTTTATTAGATTTTTTATTTTATTTTATTTTACATTGATTGGAATCCCAGGAGCTCATCAGTCCCCTTTCAGCTCTTTTAATATTTTATTCATTTTCATCTAAACATGTTGTGTGAGTACAATAACAGCGTCCCTCAGAGGACTCTAAGTGTAATATTCTTGTATTACTATTGTTGCTGCAGATGAGTAAATGTTCAGTTGTGGCCAAAAGTTTTGAGAATGACACAAATATTAGTTTTCACAAAGTTTGCTGCTAAACTGCTTTTAGATCTTTGTTTCAGTCGTTTCTGTGATGTACTGAAATATAATTACAAGCACTTCATACGTTTCAAAGGCAATTTGACAATTACATGACATTTATGCAAAGAGTCAGTATTTGCAGTGTTGGCCCTTTTTCAGGACCTCTGCAATTCGACTGGGCTGCTCTCAATCAACTTCTGGGCCAAATCCTGACTGATAGCAACCCATTCTTTCATAATCACTTCTTGGAGTTTGTCAGAATTAGTGGGTTTTTGTTTGTCCTCCCGCCTCTTGAGGATTGACCACAAGTTCTCAATGGGATTAAGATCTGGGGAGTTTCCAGGCCATGGACCCAAAATTTCAGCGTTTTGGTCCCCGAGCCACTTAGTTCTCACTTTTGCCTTATGCCTTATGTGCTCCATCGTGCTGAAAAATGCCTTATTCTTCACCAAACTGTTGTTGGATTGTTGGAAGAGTTGCTGTTGGAGGGTGTTTTGGTACCATTCTTTATTCATGGCTGTGTTTTTGGGTAGCATTGTGAGTGAGCCCACTCCCTTGGATGAGAAACAACCCCACACATGAATGGTCTCAGGATGCTTTACTGTTGGCATGACACAGGACTGATGGTAGCGTCACCTTTTCTTCTCCGGACAAGCCTTTTTCCAGATGCCCCAAACAATCGGAAAGAGTATATCCGAGTATATGACTTCGCCCCAGTCCTCATCAGTCCATTCGCCATACTTTTTGCAGAAGATCAATCTGTCCCTGATGGTTTTTTTGGAGAGAAGTGGCTTCTTTGCTGCCCTTCTTGACACCAGGACATCTTCCAAAAGTCTTCGCCTCACTGTGCGTGCAGATGCCCTCACACCTGCCTGCTGCCATTCCTGAGCAGCTCTGCACTGGTGGCCCTCCGATCCCGCAGCTGAAGCCTCTTTAGGAGACGATCCTGGCGCTTGCTGGACGCCCTGAAGCCTTCTTAACAAGAATTGAACCTCTTTCCTTGATGTTCTTGATGATCCTATAAATTGTTGATTTAGGTGCAATCTTAGTAGCCACAATATCCTTGCCTATGAAGCCATTTTTCTGCAACACAATGATGACTGCACGCGTTTCTTTGCAGGTCACCATGGTTAACAATGAAAGAACAATGATTTCAAGCATCAGCCTCCTTTTAACAAGTCAAGTCTGCCATTCTAACCCAATCAGCCTGACATAATGATCTCCAGCCTCGTGCTCGTCAACATTCTCACCTGAGTTAACAAGACGATTACTGAAATGATCTCAGCAGGTCCTTTAATGACAGCAATGAAATGCAGTGGAAAGTTTTTTTTGGGGGGATTAAGTTAATTTTCATGGCAAAGAAGGACTATGCAATTCATCTGATCTCTCTTCATAACATTCTGGAGTATATGCAAATTGCTATTATAAAAACTTAAGAAGCAACTTTTCCAATTTCCAATATTTACGAAATTCTCAAAACTTTTGGCCACGATTGTAGATTGGGAGATTTGCACATAGTATGTGCTACATATTTATTTACCTAGTCTTTCTAAAGTACTACATTGGTTTAAAGTAATAAAATTTATTATTATTTAATATGGCATTGCGTTTACTTAATTTTGCTTTCAACTATAATATTCTATTATCAGAAAGTGCTCTAAGAAAGCGGCGCAGTGGCTTAGACATTAGAACTGTTGCCTTGCACTTCCAGGGTTGATTCCCAGCAAGGGTCGATTTCCACCTCTGTGTTCATGGAGTTTGCATTATGAGTTTACTTTCCGTACTCTGGTTTCCTCCCACAGTCCAAATAAATGCAGATTAGGCTGACTGGCATTTTTAAATTGCCTGTGGTGTGTGTGTGTGAGTGTGTGTATGTGTGCGCCATGTGATAGATCACCTGCTCCATGTCCAGCGTGTCTCCACCTCATGCCCTAATTATCCTGTGATAGGCTCCAGGGCCCCCATGACAGGAAGAAATGGCATAGACAATGAGAGAGTAAGAGAGAGTTCCAAGGAGAAACATTTTAAATAAACTCTTTCTAATCTAATGACCATTTCAGGAAACCCATTTACATTTTTTATAGTTATGTTTAATTTAGTAGAAGTAATAAGCCACTTTGTAGAGTAAATTTTAACAATTTATTTGTTGAACTCTGCTGCCTGCTTGAGTTGTTTCAAGTATCAGACATCAAACTATGACAAATTGAGTCTTAAATGAAACACACTGCTGTGAACATGCTGTATTATTCCTAAATATATTAATTGTACTTTTATTTTAACTGATTATTAAATATTCTTTACAATGAAGTGTTTAAAATTACCATAATCTATTATAATTTTATTTATTCTGATGTAAGAAGGTAAAGTTGTGGCTAATGTCACTATTAGTAGCTTTGAGTGGATGCTTGAACATGGGTCAGAATTTTTGTAAGGGGAATCCACTGTTCTGTGTCACTGTGTGTCTCTTGCGCAGTAATACACAGCTGTGTCTTCAGTTTGCAGATTCTGTCCTTGAATTGTTATTGTGTTAGTAGAAGTGTCTCTGGAGATGCTGAACTTATTTTTCAGTTTGTCACTGTAAGCTGTACCCCCACCACTACTGATGTATCCAATCCACTCCAGGGCTTTTCCTGCAGGTTGTCGGATCCAAGATGTAGTATAATCTGTAACTGAGTATGATGTCTTGCAGGGGATGGAGAGACTCTGTCCTGGATGGACTGTCATGGCAGCAGGCTGAGTCAGTTCATAACTGTGAACATCTGTAGAGGAAAACACACTGTGATATCTCACACAATATACAGAATTCTGTACATTTATTATTATTGTAATACATTAATTTATTTATATAAAACACTTACAGGAAGCAGCTGCCAGCAGGAGAAGTAGAGTTGTAGAGAACATGGTGTGTGTTGTCTGTCCTTGGTTGGCCTTTGTTTTACATGTTTAACAGAGACTACTGAATTTTATAAATAGAGTGAGATCCAACCCCCATGCTTGTATTTGCATATCTGTTGGTCATGCAAGGATTCACAAGCACAGTTTATCATTAGAAATTGTTAAAGAGGTGCAGATAATTTACTATGTAAAATATGAATAACACACACACACACACACACACACAAAACAAAACATGTCTTATGGTAAGATACTACTGCATGTCCTAGTTTTTCAGTAATAGAACAACCATAAACAACCATGCTGAGCGATGTATCCCATAGTGGTGTGAAGACTTTTCTGTTTTTCAGAAGGGTCAAATTATTGTTCTGCATTAAGCAAAAAGAACATCCAAGGAGGTTAATGAAATAACTGGAACTGGGTTACAAACTGTCCAAGATATTATAACCTGATATATTAATAATAACATGAAATGATAGTGATGCACTAGCAACTTTGTGGGGAAAAAATGTGTTAAAAGTGAATAATGATTAATCAATTTATAAAACTTTACCAAGAAACTTTTAAGAATAATGGAAGAACATTCCAATCTGAGAAAATTAAAAGTGATAGCTTTAAACTTTAGCATTAGTTAATAAATATTTGGAAACTTTACAAATCAGTCAGTGACTGACCAGATGCTACTATTGTAGAACCGGCCTGGGTCAGATCTACTGTACACTGTACACATGTTTAAGAACAAAAATTATTTCATGTATATGTTTAAAATAAAAAATATCTAGGGTAAGGAAGCAAAAATTTATTACTGCAGATGTTAAATATAAATCACTTATATGTCACGGTACGCCAGGTAACGCCCACTTCTCAAGACAAGCCATGATCACGCGCAATTCCTTTCCACGCTCCATTCCGCTGCTTCCGTTTTGTTGCCTCATTCATTCATGCTCGAGTCACCTGTGCCTCATCTCATTCACCACTCTACTCTATATAACTCTCCCTCTAACAGCGAACTCTTGTCGAATTATTGCGTGCTCTAGTCTGTAATCTCGTGTCTTTTTGCCAAAGCTTATATCTGTGTTTTCATGTTGTCGAACCTTTTTGCCCACTAGGATTACGTTTTTGCTTCTCGGAATAAACAGGTGTGTGATTTCTGAGCTCAGTTGAACGTTAGTGCCTCTGTGTACAACCCTGACGTTTTTTCGCGGCTGCTCTCGTTCAGTGTGTCTAAACTGCAAGCGCTCTCCGTCCTTTGATCTCACGCAGCCGCTCCCACTCTGCACATTGTATGCGCTCTGAACCCTGGATCTGCATTACCTCTGCCCAAAGACCACTCCCAACCTGTTCTGCTAGCGGAGTTAGGACAACTTAGGACTGCTGTGGAGGCACAGGGCACCCTTCTCGGCACACACCAAGGGGAAATTCAGCAGGTGAATCATAACCTAAGGTCCATGGCGGACACCCTCAGTGCACTCACTTCCTGTATTGAACAGCTGCAGGTCGCATCTCCCCCATCTCCAGCTCCAACTCCCCCCATCTCCGCGAACCGCGTCTACCACCCCCTCAGTCCGATGTTGGAGAACCTGGCACCTGTAGATCTTTCCTCTCTCAATGCTCACTTTCTCTAACTTTTTTTCGCGGCTGCTCTCGTTCAGTGTGTCTAAACTGCAAGCGCTCTCCGTCCTTTGATCTCACGCAGCCGCTCCCACTCTGCACATTGTATGCGCTCTGAACCCTGGATCTGCATTACCTCTGCCCAAAGCCACTCCCAACCTGTTCTGCTACCTATCCCAAACTGCATATTGATTAAAGTATATTTTGCTCATCTGCTTACAGCATACTACTCATTAAAGACATTTGACTCTATCTGATCTGTTGTGCCTGCTTTTGGGTCTTCCAGTCTGCCCGTTACAGGCACCCTTGTGACAGAATAATTCAGCCATCGTAGACCCAGCGGAGTTAGGACAACTTAGGACTGCTGTGGAGGCACAGGGCACCCTTCTCGGCACACACCAAGGGGAAATTCAGCAGGTGAATCATAACCTAAGGTCCATGGCGGACACCCTCAGTGCACTCACTTCCTGTATTGAACAGCTGCAGGTCGCATCTCCCCCATCTCCAGCTCCAACTCCCCCCATCTCCGCGAACCGCGTCTACCACCCCCTCAGTCCGATGTTGGAGAACCTGGCACCTGTAGATCTTTCCTCTCTCAATGCTCACTTTCTCTAGAACTACAGGCCTCAACATTTCCCACTGAACGTTCTAAGATAACGTACATCATCACCCTCCTCTCTGGAAAAGCACGTGAGTGGGGAACAGTACTGTGGGACGCTGATGATCCTTGCCTTCACCAATGAAATGAAGAGAGTCTTTGACCGCTGCCTTTCAGGCCGGGAGGTAGCTGGGCTGATGCTGAGACTCCGCCAGGGAACAGGTTCAGCTTATGGTTATGCCATCAAGTTCCGCACCCTTGTGGCCTCCTGTGGATGGAATGAGTGTGCTATGTTTGATGTCTTTTTTCATGGACTAAGCGGAACAGTCAAGGATGAGTTCGTGTCTCAAGAGCTCCCTTCAGGCCTAAATGAGCTCATGGATCTAGCGGGCTGCATCATTACGCGCCTCTGACTCAGACGCAGAGAACGCACACAATCTCTAGTAAGGACAAGACCAATCTCGCCCCCACATACCACTGATTCTCTGATTCGTCTCCAATGCCCGTTAAAAGGAGAGGGCCCACAATGAAACTGGGAGCCTTGGAGGGCCCTTCTCAAACAAACCTCCCTAGCCGATGCACCTTACTACCAGTTATGATCGTCTGGAATGGTAAAATTCAACCACTAAGAGCCCTCTGGATCCGACCAGGACCTGATGTGTGCTGCAACAGCAAGGGAACTGAAGATCCCTTTTTTACCCCTAGATAACCCGATATCTGTCCAGGCCCTCGACGGAAGTTCTCTTCCATACATCACTATCTTCTTCCTCATCATGGAGGACTCTCATGCCCCTGTCGACCTTGGCACCCCATGGTTGATCGGACATAATCCCAACATTGACTGGGCCAAGAGCACCATCCTTGATTGGAGCCTTGCCTGCCTTTCCTCATACCTTCACTCTGCTAGAACCCACTCATGTTTCTCTGCTCCTGAGGATGTTGTGGAACTCTCTGACCTTTCCAACGTTCCACCTGAGTACAGTGACCTCCGCCAAGTGTTCAGCAAGGCACATGCTCTCTCACTGCCACCGCACAGACCCTACGATTGCTCTATTGATCTCTGTCCAGGTTCTACTCCCCCTAAGGGATGTGTGTACTCCCTATCTGCCTATCTGAGAGGGAGGCCATGAACAAATACATCACCGAATCACTGGTTGCAGGGATCATCCAACCTTCCTCCTCACCAGCAGGAGCCATCTTCTTTTTCTTTTTTGGACAAGAAGGACAAGTCCCTTCGCCAATGCATTGATTATTGTGGGCTATATGCCATTACCATCAAGAACCGCTATCCCTTTCCTCTCATGCCTACTGCCTTTGAGCTCCTGCAAGGGGCGTGTGTGTTCACTAAGTTAGACTTGCGGAATGCTTATCATCTGGTGAGAATAAGAGAGGGGGACGAATGGAAGACCGCCTTTAATACCCCAACGGGCCATTACGAGTACCTAATAGTTTCTTTCGGACTGACCAATGCCCCTGCTATTTTTCAGGCCCTAGTGAATGATATCCTGAGAGACTTTTTAAACATCTCCGTCTTTGTTTATCTTGACGACATCTTGGTCTTCTCTTGTTCCTTGGAAGAGCACAAGCTGCACATCCGACAGGTCCTGCAAGGACTCTTGGAAAATAAACTCTATGTAAAAGCAGAGACTTTCACCGCAGCTCTGTGTCCTTTCTTGGATTCATTATCGCTCCTTCTAGCTTACAGATGGAGTCGTCCAAGTCAACGACCGTCACAGACGCCCACTCCCAACTCAAGGCGAGACCTCCAAAGATTCCTGGGGTTTGCCGATTTTTACAGGCGCTTCATCAGGAATTATAGTTCAGTGGCAGCTCCACTCACTGTGGTAACTTCCACAAGAGTCCCCTTTCTCTGGAACAAACAGGCTGAAAAGGCATTCTCTGACTTCAAGCACAGGTTCACGTCTGCACCCATCCTAACCATCCCAGATCCTTCCCTTCAGTTTGTGGTGGAGGTGGACACCTCCGAGACCGGAGTCAGGGCCATCTTGTCTCAACGATCTCCCAAGGATGATAAGCTACACCCCTGCTCTTACTTCTCCCGTCGCCTCACGCCTGCAGAGAGAAATTATGACATAGGAGATCGGGAGCTGCTGGCGGTAAAGTTTGCTTTAGAGGAGTGGAGATGCTGGTTGGATGGAACTGCTTCCCCATTCTTAGTTTGGACCGATCATAAAAACTTGGAGTAGCTCAAATGAGCAAAGAGGCTCAATGCCCGTCAGGCGAGGTGGAGTCTATTCTTCTCACGCTTTAACTTCACGCTCTCATATCGCCCTGGCTCCAGAAACGCCAAACCTGACGCCCTGTCTCGACAGTTCTCAATGCCTTAACAACCGACGACGAGTGATTCAATCCTGCCTTGTTGCTGCCTTGTAGCAGCTGCACTCCTGGATATTGAAAGGCAGTTTAAGAGGCTACTCAATCAGGAACTGGGTCCTAGCAATGCTCCACCTGACCGTCTCTTTGTTCTGGCATCTGTGCGACCTCAAGTGTTGGAATGGGGACATAGCTCTCAGGTTGCCTGCCATTCTGGGGGGGCCCGCACCCTCTACCTACTCCAGCAACGATTCTGGTGGCCCTCTATGAAGGATGATGTTCTGGGGTTTGTGGCAGCCTGTGACACCTGTGCTAGGAGGAAGTCAAGCAATAAACCCCCTGCTGGCCTCCTGAGACCCCTCCCTGTTCCTCGACGGCCTTGGTCACATATTTCCCTGGATTTTGTTACTGGCCTCCCCAACTCCGATGGCAACACTTGCATCCTGACCGTGATAGATCACTTCTCCAAGTCTGCCTATTTCATCCCCTTGCCTAAGCTTCCATCAGCCAAAAAAACAGGTAAATTGATGATCCTCAATGTTTTCCGTCTGCATGGGCTCCCCTCTGACATCGTTTCTGACCGTGGACCCCAATTCTCATCTGAAGTTCTGGAGGGCTTTCTGCAGATTGATCAGAGCAACACCCAGTCTGTCTTCCGGTGTCGTCCATGGGGTGGGGTGGGGGGGGGTACTGTCACGGTACGCCAGGTAATGCCCACTTCTCGAGACAAGCCATGATAACTCGCAATTCCTTTCCACGCTCCATTCCGCTGTTTCCATTTTGCCACCTCATTCATTCATGCTTGAGCGCACCTGTGCCTCATCTCATTCACCACTCTACTCTATATAACTCAAATAAACTTGTTTGCTATGCTGACTGATCTACCAGTTTTGATCTTCTGCGTCCGCTTTCGACTATGGCTCTGTCTGAACCTCCCGAATTCACTTCTCGTTTGGAATACAGGTGTGTGCTTTCTGAGCTCAGTTGATCGTTAGTGCCTCTGTGTACAACCCTGACTTCTTTTCGTGGCAGCTCTCGTTCAGTGTGTCTAAACTCCAAGCGCTCTCCGTCCTTTGATCTCACGCAGCCGCTCTCACTCTGCGCATTGTATACGCTCTGAACCCCGGATCTGCATTACCTCTGCCCAAAGCCACTCCCAACCTGTTCTGCTACCTATCCCAAACTGCATATTGATTAAAGTATATTTTGCTCAATTTTTCCCTTCATCTGCTTACAGCACACTACTCATTAAAGACATTTAACTCTATCTGATCTGTTGTGTCTGCTTTAGGGTCCTCCAGTATGCCCGTTACAGGCACCCTTGTGACATTATAGTGTACAGCTGCAAGCATATATACTGTAGTAATGGGTTTAACAATTTTACACAGATGCCACCACAGACATGAGGTGAGTTCTTATGTAAAAAAGAGTAATTTTATTACGAAAAATGGGGTAGGATTATAGGAGGTAGGAAGATAAACAAGGGTAGAAAAAGATTGAAGGTGTGTCTTTTTCTCTTCAGCAGCAGGGCATGAAGGTGGGTCTGTACAGGAATAAAGGTGCAGTGGGAGCTCGAGCGGTTCTTTCCCACACTGTCCTCATTGCGGAGCTCAAAGGGGCGGCATTCCAGCTTTTTATAAAGTCTCTAGAGTGTGCGTAACATCGGCCCGCTTGCATGCCACTCACTCATAGCTCCACCACACGACTCTCTTCTTTGCTTTTGGAGCAAGGAGCAACAACAGGTTGAGGCGCACACCCATTACAGGTACACAGTATACATATATACAGTATACAATATACTGTACAGTGGAACCTCGGATTTCGAGTAACTCAGTTTGTGAGCGTTCTGCAAGATGAGTACATTTTTTTTTTGACATTTTTCATCGAGTATCATGTGGTACGCATTTGCTTCTTGTTTTGACGCCGAGCATGAGGTGATCTCACAACTGAGCCAGTGACTATTCTCTGTCTTGCGCTGCAGAATTGTTGGTAAACGTCTCCTAAGCACGGTCTCAGTGCGCATGCGTCGTGACTATTTAGTATAACACGGTGACCACATGTGAGCGCATGAAGTATCTTTTATTTTGTGTTTGTGTGTGGGACACACCAGTTTACTGAATAGAGACTCACCTGCGCGCTTGTGAGGGTAACTCTCTATTTGGTAAACTAATGTTTACCAAAGGCTCAGTTGATTTTGTTTTTAATGAATGTCTCTGATCTGTAGCTCATTAGGATGTGCTCGCATCAGTGTGGCTTTTGTTCACAGAATACACAGCCATGTCTTTATCTCATCACAGAAACAGGAAGAGGACAGGTACTGTCCATGAGAATCTGGGATAGAGGAATATAATTATGTAATCTTACAGTATGTTATAATGTCACTCAATCAATTAATCATTCAATAAATCAATCAATCAATCAAACTTGATATGGTCAAGCCTGCTTATTTTCTGAAACATTGATCCGTATCACTGAATGATTTAGTTGATTTGCAACATAATTAATGTTTGCTCTGTATTATGTGTCCTTGTTCTACAGAATTTAGATTTTTAGTATTTGGTGCTTTTTGCAAACATTCTTCTATAGAGGAAAGTTATAGCATTTGGTTTTAGTCTAAGTGTTTACTTACATCTAATACACAAATGATGATGAAAATGTAACCTCAGTTCAAGGCTAGAGCATTTCATTGTGTATTCTGGTTTTGACTATTTGCATCCCTTTGACTTTGATTATTGCTATGTCCCTTTGGTTTGGTTGCTCGGCTCTTTATATACAGTGGGTACAAAAAGTATTTAGACTCCCTTAAATTTTTCATAATTTAAAATAGAAAAACTTAAATATCACATGATCTCAAGTATTCAGACCCTTTGCTGTGACATTCAAATATTTAACTCAGGTGTTGTCCATTTCTTCTGATCATCCTGGAGATGGTTCTACACCTTCATTTGAGTCCAGCTGTGTTTGATTATACTGATTGGACTTGATTAGGAAAGCCACACACCTGTCTATACAAGACCTTACAGCTCACAGTGCATGTCAGAGCAAATGAGATTCATGAGGTCAAAGGAACTGCCTGAAGTGTTCAGAGACAGAATTGTGGCAGGGAACAGATCTGGCCAAGATTACAAAAAAAACGTAAGGCCGCACGTAAGGTTCCTAAGAGCACAGTGACCTCCATAATTCTTAAATGGAAGACGTTTGGGATGACCAGAACTCTTCCTAGAGCTGGCTGTCCGGCCAAACTGAGCTATCGGGGAAGAAGAGTCTTGGTGAGAGAGGTAAAGAAGAACCCAAAGATCACTGTGGCTGAGCTCCAGAGATGCAGTCGGGAGATGGGAGAAAGTTGTAGAAAGTCAACCATCACTGCGGTCCTCCACCAGTCGGGGCTTTATGGCAGAGTGGCCCGACGGAAGCCTCTCCTCAGTGCAAGAAACATGAAAGCCCACATGGAGTCTCCAAGATGGTGAGAAATAAGATTCTCTGGTCTGATGAAACCAAGATAGAACATTTTGGCCTTAATTTTAAGTGGTATGTGTGGAGAAAACCAGGCAGTGCTCATCACCTGTCCCATACAGTCCCAACAGTGAAGCATGGAGGTGGCAGCATCATGCTGTTGGTGTTTTTCAGCTGCAGGGACAGGACAACTGGTTGCAATCAAGGGGAAGATGAATGCAGCCAAGTACAGGGATATCCTGAATGAAAACCTTCCCAGAATGGTCAGGACGTCAGACTGGGCTGAAGGTTCACCACTAACCCTAACCCTAGCTAAAATAATGAAGGAGTGGCTTCACAACAACTCCGTGACCATTCTTGAATGGCCCAGCCAGAGCTCTGACTTGTACCCAATTGTGCATTTCTGAAGAGAACTGAAAATGGCTGTCCACCAACGTTTACCATCCAACATGACAGAACTGGAGAGGATCTGCGAGGAGGAATGGCAGAGGATCCCTAAATCCAGGTGCGAAAAACTTGTTGCATCTTTCCCAAAAGGCTCATGGCTGTATTAGATCAAAAGGCTGCTTCTACTAAATACTGAGCAAAGGGTCTGAATACAATTCTGTGTTTTTCTGTAAATATGGGGTGCTGTGTGTACATTAATGAGGAAAAAAAATAACCTAAATAATTTTAGCAAATGGCTGCAATATAACACAGTGAAAACTTTAAGGGGATCTGAATACTTTCTGTACCCACTGTACTGTGTATTTGTAGATAATTTCACGGTATGTTTGTGCACTCATCAGTAGTAGGGGTGTGGCTGCCAATTATTTTGGGAAGAGAGAATTTATGTATTGTTTTGCGTTTAGTGAGTTATGGAATGTACCTGTATTTTTATTTGGTAGTTAAGCTAGTTGCTAAAATAATACCATTTGTTTTATTATTTTGGCCTCAGTCCACCCTGAAGCTGGTCCTAATGTTGGGTGTGTATTTTTGTTTACATGTATATTTTGGTAAAGCAATACAAGCTTTTTTTTTTTTTTGTAAGCTAATGTTTAATTCTAGTGTTCTTTCTGCTATATACCACAATTTTTTATATGGTTTAAAATAAAACCCTGATCCATTCTTTTGCTGTACGGCCCAACCCTAGACTGAGATGTAACCCTGGATACTTTACAGCTGAGGGTTAAAGATTCTCCTGGCTTTAACATCACCGAGGAGACCTGAGTGAGTTCTACTGCACATTCTACATCTAAAAACCAACCCAACAAACAAGTTATTTCAGTTAACAATTTCAGTTAAACATGTCTGTATAGTAGGTTATAATTAATATTTATTAGCATCTCTGAGTTAATTATTGAAGTGAAACTCACAGGATGAAGCTGCAAACCACAGCCAAAATCACAGGAACATTATTTAACTAAAAGCAGTGCTGAATTCTCCAGAGCCTACAGTGACCGAGGCTGATTTTCTCTAAAGGTAGTTGTAAATAGGAAATATCCATATGTAGTTGCTTATTAAATGCTGGTCAACTCAAAATAGCCTGCTGGTTTTTGGCTATTTTTAGAAATTAGACTTGGAGAGACACGATGGCTTTAAGTCCTTTTGGAATTAAATGTTCAGAGCACAGACCTGATCAATCATCATTCCTACAGCTGTTGCATAGTCACAGAGGCCCTCAAGAACTACAGTCCCCTCCAACACCACAGAAACTTCATCAGCTTGTTCATGCTCTTCCAGTAGCAAAAGCCATCCGTCGCTAAATAAAAACAAAATAAAAGATATGAATAAGGCTATATACCACCAGAGAGTGGAAAAGACTAATTGATGGGTTAAAGCTACATATTTTTTTCATATTCAAAAGGGTTTGATATTTTCAATGGTTTTACTTTGTCATTCTCAGGATTAACTGTGTGGAGTGATGTTTTAAAATAACTGGGTATCTAATCAATTTGCTTTTCATACAGATAAGTTAACTGATAAAACACGCATAGATGAGCATTAGCAACTCTGAGGCCAAACTAACCGGGACATTTTCATATATCTTAACCTACCACATACAGAAGTGCCGCTACTCCTTAGCTATTATTTTACATTTCGTTAGCTAAGCGTTCGCGTGGCCGTTTGTACTGGGGTTGGAGCAGGATGCTGTTGCTGGGTAAAAGTCAGGGCAAAGTGGGGGGGGGGGGGGGGGTGAAGATGCCATTATGACAGGTTAACTAATTGCTGTACAGTGCGGTATCATTAAGTCTAACAATAGCTAAGATCACCTCAGTAATCTGCCTCAGTATAATGATAAGTGAAAACAAATTGACCAGGCGTATATACAGTATCACTAACTGTCTAAAATGCGTGTTAACTGACTAAAAAAACAAAACAAAACGTCTATCTCCACCTCTTTAGTGCAGATTCATCTCGTCAGTCAGGCAGCGTCAGTAAACCACATGATTGCATCTCAATGAAGGTAAATTGCTGGCTTAATTTTAGTTTATTCTGTCTGTGTCTTCAAAGTTTTCAAGAACACGATGTTTCCCCGTTGTCTCAACAAACACCACTTTAAGAAGTTGGGCCAACAATACAATATTAATTCATTTATCTAGTTGGACTTTTCTTTACAGTGACGTTGTGTTTGTACAAAACCCTCCATTCAGCCTTTTATACCCGTCACCTTTGTTTTGTAAAGACAAGACCACATTATGCTTGATTTCTTAATCTTTACATTTATCTTAACAATAAATAAAATGCACCATTTGTAGTCACTTTTAGAATAAAGATGTCAATTCTTAGATTTATTATGTTGTTTATAATAAATGTCTTTGAGGTTCAGTTTCCTGCTGAGGGAAAATATTTACAGCTCATGAGGAAGTGCTTGTGTACGTTTTTGTACAGCTCTGGAGTCTGTTGTGTCAGTGTGCCTGTCGCGCAGTAATAAACAGCCGTGTCTTCAGCTTTCAGACTCTTCACTTCTAGGTTCAGCATGTTTTTACTGGTGTCTTTAGTGATGGAGAACTGGCCCTGCAGAGACTGCGCGAATCCAGTGCCAGTGCCACTATCAATGTGTCCGATCCACTCCATTCTTTGTCCTGGTTTCAGACGATTCCAGCTGAAGTAGTTGCTTATTGAGAATCCGGAGACAGTACAGGACAGAGTGACTGACTCTCCAGGTCTCTTCACCACAGGAGCAGAGGAGGTCAGGGACTGTCCATAAGAATCTGGAAAAGAAGAGTAGACTTAGTTAATGTACAGTAATGTAATGTTTATGAATTTCCCATTATTCATCTTAGGAAAAATGATATTAGGAAACAAACTTACATGAAATAAGTACAAATAAAATACAATATTTTAAAATCATCCTTCTCTGAGTTCTGCTTCACCCTGATGTAAAGTGTATGTGAGTGTTTTCTATCACAGAGCTCACTGGAAACTAGAACAGCCAAGAACATGCTGTTTATACCCGAGTCTATTTGAATAGGGAGGGTCCATGAGCACTGTGGATGTATTAAATCCACAATCACAGGCTGCACAGTGTGTAGATATGGTTGGTGTTTATAAACTGTGACATCATACAATTATACTTTTTTTTTTTTAATAAAAAAAAGTTTTAAGCAGCAGAGTAAAATCAGACAGTGGATCAGTTTTACATTAAATTAGATTTTCCATAATAAAAAGCTTTATCTATTGTTCAACACAACATAAATAATATGCTAGTAAAAGTTCTGTATAATTTAGACACTGATACAAACAAGTAACGTTTACGGTGAACAATTAGAAAATAGAAACCCTACAGCTGAACACTTTTAACATTCGAACACTTTTTTTTTTTTTATTCAATATATTTCAAGCCCTTTTTAATATAGTGTGTGTTTATGGTGCATATGTTAAAGTTGTCTGAATTAATATGTTA
Organism: Clarias macrocephalus; assembly: GCA_011419295.1. NCBI lineage: Eukaryota > Metazoa > Chordata > Actinopteri > Siluriformes > Clariidae > Clarias > Clarias macrocephalus. The sequence goes on along the minus strand of JAAGKR010005347.1, from coordinate 9,374 downwards.
GGTGTGTTACTGCTGTTAATTATAGGATGTTTGAAATTTTATTATGTTTTTTATTACACTAATTGTTTATTTAAAAAAAGTAAAAATGCATTGAATTCAATTGAATTTAGTTACTGCCCCCTATAGGTGCAAAAAAGCACTTACACCTTGTTTATCTTCTGCAGATGTGTTTTGTACTGAGCTGAGACTTTCCATTATTGATACCAACAACCACTTTACCTAGCTCAGATTCAGCAACCTTAGTGGATTAAATGTATATTCACCCCTGGACAAAGCAAAAAGTGGCACATTATGTTAATGTTCTTTCATATTTTAGAAACAGAGTGGTCTTAGCCCTGCTTGTCCATTTACACCAAGTGTCCCTGCGGACAAGTGTACTGCAGAATGATCAGAATGGGCAGGGATGTTTTTGTACATCTGAAAATGACTCATCCAGAGCTCATTAAAGAAGTCAGGACAACATCTAAAAACTGCAGGCTATGACACAAATTCTAATCTTCCCAAGACTTCTTAAGTGTTTATACTGTGTGCTTGTGGTGTTGTGTTTTGAAATGCAGTGTTGCTTTTGTAGTGTACACTCATAGCAACACCGCAGGAGAAATGCCA
>JAAGKR010005346.1:0-51911 GCA_011419295.1 Clarias macrocephalus | reverse complement strand
AGAGCAGAAAAGGAGAGAACAGAAAATAAGGAGAGATGGCAGTTAGGTATGGTCACAGTCAACATGTATAAGATGAATGTATATTAGTGCAAAGTGCAAGCAGGGACTCCGGCAGGACTAACTATAACAGCATAACTAAAAGGGAGATCCAGAAGGAAACACAAACATGAGGGCTCCCTGAGATGTAAAGCAACCAATCACCTCACCGTCAATAAACCTGAGTGAACAATGAGAGTGGGGAGGACAGCATCTAAACATACCAGTTCACCAGAATACTCTACGTCCATGAGTCCCCCAGATCTGCTCCTTTACCTAAGGCTAATCTATTTACAAAAATGCTTGGCTAAATAAATAAGTTTTTAGCCTAGACTTAAACACTGTGTCTGAGTCCCGAACATTAATAGGAAGACTATTCCATAACTTTGGGGCTTTGTAAGAAAAAGCTTCAATAACAACTTATTTTTATAGCAACTTCAATAATCACTCTTTACAACTGTGGTGAGAAACATATTATAGTGGAGCCTTGGATTACAAGCATAATTTGTTCTGGAAAAAGATGCGTATTCCAAAACGCTCGTAAATTAAAGCAAGTTTTCCCATAAGAAATAATGGAAACTCAAATTATTTGTTCCACAGCCCAAAAAATTAACATAAAAACATAAAAAATAATTACTGTCGTTATGTGTGTACGCGCGTAATTTGACACCACACACACACACTCTTTCTCGCCTTTATAAGTACAGGTGCTGGAGAGTGTGTGTGTGAAGGGGTACAGTGTCAAATTACGCTCACACACACACACATAATGACAGGCTGATACAGAGAAGGAGCAAATGGATCTCTATAATGAGACGTTCTTTTGCTTTATATGCACGCGCACACGTGTATTATAATAAACAGCACACGCGCGCTGTACACACATGCTTACAAACACAAAATAAAAGTTGTTTTACGCACACACACATGGTCACAGTGTTATAGAAAACAGTAGCATGCACAGATGTTGACTATATCAGTGAGAGACGAGCACTAAGACCGAGCAGGGAAGACGATTACCCACAATTCCGCAGCGCAAAAGAGAAAAACTGTTGGCTCGGTTGTTATCACGTGATGCTCGGCGTCAAAACAAGAAGCGCATGCGTGATGTGATACATGATTACAGATTACAGTACTTGTAAACCAAGACTTGCTCATTTTTCAAGTTAAAATTTATTAAAAAATCTTTGCTTGTTCTTTGGAACACTTGTAAACCGCGTTACTCGCAATCCGAGGTTCCACTGTATGTCAGTATACACACAACATTGAAGTGAGAGCTTTAAGAACAGAAAAACAGATCCTGAAATTTTTTTCCTCTTCTAATCTTTAATTGTCAAATTTCCATGAGTCTGTGCCCATGATAGCTTCAGATTCATGTTCTTGGCTGACTGGAGTGGAACTTGTGGTCTTCTGCTGTTGTAACTCATCCACAAGGTCTCAAAGTTTGATGTGTTGTGTTCCAAGATCCCTTCTTACCATAGTTGTAAAGAGTGTTCATATCAATTTCTATAGGTTTCCTGCCAGCTTAAGGTGCTTCAGCATGCAGACCTCATGCCACATTTAAAGTCATGTTTAAAGTCAAGTTTATGTTTTCCCAAATTTGATGCTTAATATGAGCCTTAACTGAAGCTCTGGACCTGTATCTGCATGATTAGATAACTGCAGGAATGAGAAGATGTGTCTAATAAATTGGATAATGTGTGTGTGTGTGTGTGTGTGTGTGTGTGTGTGTGTGTGTGTGTGTGTGTGTGTGTGTGTGTGTGTGGAGAGAATGTTAGTGAGAGAGACAGAAGGAGAAAAAATGTTTCCTGTAGGATGTGTCTGATGAGATGTATAGCAGACACTATGCTGACGTCTGTCCAATTGAATGTTAATCACCTCCTTACGGTTAAAAAAATAATACAAATGCTTTCCAATGCATGGTGTAAAAGAGAGTGGTGAAAAAAAAAGAAAAAACAGAAAGAAGGAATGAGTACATTCCTTCCTATATACTATCTAAACTGCATTCAAATATTTAGATAAAATATGCAGACTCACAGAATATCCTGATTAGTAAAAAAATTATGAATATACACCTCTCTCATGAGCCAGTAAATCCCTGACTTAACTGTAATTGTTCAACAGCTTACCGGTGTGAGATTTAATGCATGAGTAGTGGTAACAGACAGTGCTAATTTTAATTGTCATACAGTTGTCACTTTCCAATAACTCTCCATCATCAAAATAATTTTTTTTTCTGTATATGTGAAACACACAGCACTTCCGTTTCTCATCCATGCAACAAGGAATCTATCTAAATGACACTTATGTCAGTAGTAAAAGAATAACTGCCATATGAAAAACAAGAAGGTGTAAATCTCTGGCATCACTGTGTTTCTGCATATAGAATTTTTGCTTTTTGGTTTTCTCAGGTTTCTAGGAATGTTAGTCATAAGCAATTTCCCCCTCACAGTAGGTGTCCTGTAAAGATCTGATGCATTTTTCTTCCATGACATATAAAAATGATCAATGCCGCTTTCTGAGATGTTGATGCCTACGCTTTGTACAACAGCTCCACCAGTTTAACACAGAATTCCAACTGCTTACAGAGAAAAGGCATTTTCAGTATAAATATCCAATGTGATAACCGCATGCGTCACTGTGATGTACTATCTAATTTTTAAGGGCAGTCTAGATTCTGACTTGGGAATTGCCCATGGCTAGGTACAGTATAAACCTGTTCTTAATATATATATATGGTCTTATATATACTCTCACTCACTCATCATATATATATATGGTCTTATATATACTCTCACTCACTCATCGTCATTACTGCTTAATCCTGTATTCAGGGTCACGGGGAACCTGGAGCCTATTCCAGGATTCCAGGAGACATAGGGCACGAGGCAGGATACACCCTGGACAGGGTGCCAGTCCATCACAGGGCACAGACACACACACTCACACACTAATTCATACACTATGGGCAATTTGGGAACGCCAATTAACCTAACCTACATGTCTTTGGAATGTGCGAGGAAACCGGAGTACCTGGATGAAACCCACCAAGCATGGGGAGAACATACAAACTCCATGCACACAGAGACGGGAATCGAGCCTGGCCAGGGATCGAACCGGACCCTGGAGGTGCAAGGCGACAGTGCTAACCACTTCACACATATATATATATATAAAATAAAATTTGGTATGTGGCCAGTTGCTGCACTAGTTTTAAATTACCAGCAAGAGAGTCATAATTCTTATGTTAAGTCCTGTTGATGCCACCATTCACTGTGCATTGACATTCACAGCATTTGTCAGATGCCTTTATGCTGATCAACTTAACATTGTGCTTTGAGGTCTCTAGCAATAAATACATTCTGAACCGTGCTCCCCGGGTCATGGACTACGAATCTATCTATCAGTCTAAAACTCTATAGGGGAGTTAGTATAGTAAGGGAGGCACACACACACCTTTTTAATCTAAGTGCTAATTTCTTTAGGAAGAGAAGGCCTTTGGTAATTATGACTGTGAGTGAATCAGCTGTTCAGACATCTCAAGGAAATGTCATCCACTACCTGCCAGCCAAAACAGAGAAGTCTATTGACGCATGCCTTTCTTGTAGCCTGAGAGGTGTGGCACCAGCAGGGCTAGAAGATCAGATGCAGCAGGCTTTGTGGGCGCTGGTCTGTTTTTGGCATTGTAGGCAAGCTCTGGTGTTTTAAACTCTTGAGACTTGAATGTCCTCATATGAGGAGGTGATATTTTCTCCCAAATCCATGGTATATATATACAGCCAGGTCCATAAATTTTGGAACACATACGTTTTTGGGGGCATTTGGCCTCTGTACACTACAACATTGAATTTGAATAAAACACTCAAGGGAGCAAAGTCATTACTTTCTGCTTTAATTCAAGGGGGTTGACAAAAATGTGGCATTAACTATTCAACTATTAATTTCACCCATTTTCATACACACCCATTTTGGGTTCATAAATAGTGGAACAAACTCACTGTGGTGGTGTGGTGGTATGGTGGTGTGGAGGTCAGATACACACACAAAAAAAAAATTGTTTCAAAAAATGTATCTGGCTGTATCCTTGCAAGTTATTACCATCGTGTATTATTTTTTTGCCAAGCCTTTATTAAAAAAACTTGTTCAAAATATTAATGGCGTTCATAGATATCAGGTGCTAATAAACAGAAAAAGTGAGAAGAAATTACAGTGTATACAACATTAAAGTCACTATGTCAGGAGGGTAAATCTGACGCAAGCAAGCACATACAGGAAATCAGTCATGATCAGGATGTTGGAAGGTTAAAAAAGGTCATACAGCGTCATTCTGGATCAGGAGTGGAATGATGCTCAGATACAGACCTGTACAAGGAACAAATTGTAGTAGTCTAGTCTCTAAAGGACAAGCTGAACCATTCACTTCAGTGGCCTGTAGAAATGGACAAATTCTTCTAATGAACCCCTGATCACCCTGGATTAAAGAAGCAAATACAAATACAATTTGATTCGTTAAAAAGTCAAATAATAATAAATCGGCTAGCCAAGTGAGGCAAAATAAAAGCAGTTACGCTTTTGTTGGGAGTTCATGAGTCTGAATCTGAAAGGTGTCTGAGTCAACAAGAGGCAACTTTTTATGATTTCTGTATTGGAGGAAATGCCATTAGTTTCTTTCCTGTCAGACAGAGTGGCACTAATCAATCATTTACCCTTGTGAGCTCATATGTGTGTTGAGCAGGCATGAATCATTGGTCTATTCTTACACCCCTAGCAAGTATTTCATATCAACTATGACAAAAGGAACTAGGTCACTTCCCACACATTAAGAGAGCAGGTGCTCTTTTTTGGATGCCTGACCATGTACAGTATATGCCAGAGGCACTGAGAAACTGTGCTACATTGGTAAAAATCTGATGTACCCTTTGAAATTCTGCTTTCCTACATCAATAATGGGCTGTTTCGACATGCTGCTATTGCTCATTGAAAATAAGCAAGAAGCCAGACAAACAGATCATTAGTTTAAATTGAACTGTGATGTATTAATTCAGCTGCTGACCCATTCTACATCCAATTTATCATGTGAAACACAAGCACCAGTTTTGGGTCGATGTAATTGTAGAGTTTGTTGATTTGGGGTGTTATACAAATCATAATCAAAGTTCTCAGCAGGTGTCACATTGTAGGCATACAGTAATCACACACTGATCCATAATCCAAACAGATAGGGTAGCGCTGAAACCTGAAAACTCTACAAATACGAATATAACCGGGGACTGGGAAAGGGCCCGTGGAGAAATGTGAACGAGTCTCACCGGTAGCACAATTTCGAACTGCAGCAGTGACAGTAGGTCTTCGTGATAGATTGTGTCCTAAATATCAAAAAGGAAATCTAAGGTTGTATTAAGGGCCGAAGGCATCCAGCCATGTTGGACTAGGTGTTTGCACCGACTCCAGAGCAGCTTGTGACCAAATATAAGTAATAGAAGTTGTCTGAAACTGTTTTGAATTTTAAAGGAACAGCTGGTGAAATCATGAAATATTTGTTGATTTGTTTCCCCAAGGTATGTTTTTTTTTTTTTTTCAATTTAATCTATAAACCTAATCTGTATGCAAAATGTAAATTGAGAAGATAGTGAGAAAAGAGACAGGTAACATCTGTTAGGGAAATGCCAGGTAGAAAATAAAACCAGGCTTGTAGCACTTTATACCTCCTGTGCAGTAGTATTTGTATGTCTATTAGCTATGTGTTAGTGAATTTGAGTATTTTGGGGGGAAATTGAATGTGTATGCTTCAGTTTGACATAAAGTGCTGTTGACTGCTCAATTCTTATAATACCATCAAATATAATATAATAAAACACACTGATCAGCCATAGCATTAACACCACTGCCAGGTGAACTGAGAAATACTGGTCACAAATAGACAGAAGTAAACTGGTGACAGGATCATGGGCACTTGAGGCTCACCCATGCCTGCAGAGACCAAAGGCCAGCCCATCTCGTCCAATCCCACAAAAACAAACAAACAACAACAACAAAAAAAAACAATGCAACACAATTCTGCTAAAAACTTATATATGCATATACTGTTAATGGAAAATAATCTATTAATAATTAATAATCTATTAATTAATAATTTACTACTATAAGGTGGTGACAGTAAATCCTCTTCACATCAGTTCAGCAGACCATTGTGTTGTTGATTATTTTCCTATAGCACACTCACAACATGTCGGAACATTAAATGGACATCCTGTACATTAATACAAGCATTATCAATTTATTAAATATAAGACTACAAAGCAAAGAGTTTTTATGAGACAAATAGTATGGCAAAGTGGTGTGATACTACAAATTGACAACTATATGTGATTAGGTTCATTTCACACTTAAGCGTTAGGCATATTTTTGAGAAATATTAGTGTCAGTGCAGCACTTCAAAAAAGTGACAACTATCTTAGATGTGCTTTTGCATGGAATATGTTTGTGCAAAAGCAAATCTCAGATAGTTGTCACTTCTTGAAGTGCTGCACTTACACTTATATTTATAAAATATATATATATAACACTTAATTTAAGTGTGAAATAATTCTAATCTGTCCTTATCCAGGAGGGGCTTTGCATCTATTTTGAATCATTCTTCTGTGACTGTTTGATCATAGACACTGTTGTTATGAAGTACATGCTCAGGTGGCATATGGTGCTCCTGCTGGCTGATAAAGCACTACCTCTTTCCTAATAGTAGCTTCCGAAACAGTCAGGTTCCTATGTGTGAGATCAGTTGTGATTTATCAGCTGTGATGGTTCGGCTGCCATGCAGCTTCCGTGATTAAGAGCTGCAGCTGTATCTAAAGCTAGTTGGTTTTACTGTCATGATACAAGAGTTGTCTATTTTCCTTATCTAAAGGGCAAAAGCATGTGTAGTGTTTGGCTGTGTTGTGATCTACCAGCCATCCATTTTTTTTAGTGCCATTTTAAATATCTTATTGTGGACACATCTTTTGTATTAGCTTGTGCAATACATTTTCAACCATTCATTTTCTATTTTTGTTTCTGGAAATATTAAAGGAGCATAAGCAGACATTGCAATCAGGGTCGTAAGACCAGAATATACAGAAGTGGCCAAAAGTATTGAGACAATATATGTGCTATATATTATAGTTCTCCCTGGGCACAAAACAAATGATTTCACTAATTAGTTCTAACCTGTCTGGCTGGAGAGTTGTAGTAATTAATTGAAAAACTTGTAAAAAAAAAAAAAAAAAAAAACCCGGCAAAGTGACAATGATAATCAGTTTCTGAAAGTATGGTGTAAGTCATCTACAGACCTAAAACCAATAGAAAACTGTTGAGAAAGTGGCACCAGAGTACTGCAGGGGTCTTTTTGACTCTATGCCCAGCAGGATCAGGCAGATTTGGAGGAAGAAAGGATTTATTAAATACTGATTGTTATATGGCAATTTCGTTGCATAAAATAACCTATCTTGATTGTCATTATTTAAAAGACTTTAGTATGTGGTACATAAAAAAAACAAACATTTTACTTTTGTCCCAATAGTTTTGGCCAACACCCGTATGGTTGTAGTAGCGGGAAAGTCAATGCTCAGTGGAGAGCAACCTCATCAGATTGTTCAGAAGAACTCTAAGTCGTCTGGTGTCGGCAATGGGGAAAAATGAATGCTGCTTCTCCCTGGGGCTTGAAGGAGATGAAATGAAAATGGGTTTTTCTGGATAATATTGGACAGCTGCTGTAGAAAAGGCGGAATTTAGAAAGATGTGTGATTGAGAACAAGGGTGGACAAGCAGCTGGCTATAGTGGCAAAGGAAAATGAAATGTTTAAAGGTTTTTAAAATGCAGTTGAAGGAATTATTAAAGCAGCAGGTGCTCATGGATGATAAGGGGGATCTGACGGCCAAGACACTTCCTAAAACGTGCAACATCACACCACCTACACAAATATTTTTGCAACTGGTTGTGCAGATAATTTTGATGACATGAAAATACAAAATGTAAAAAGCGAGGAACGGGACGGTGTGCTTTGTTATGGAGATAAGGCACACAGATGTAGATCTCATTTAACTCTGAAAAGCACTGGACCATTTGTGTGGAATGTCTGCGCTGCTCTCCTGTCCTGCTCGCTGCCCTTAAACACTTGAACAAGCTCTTATGCTTACATCAGGCTGCAATTTATCGACTGCAGCACTGCCTTCAATACATGCCACTATTCACTCCAACTAAAGTTTGCTTCTAAACTCAGGGAGCACTGACACACACACACACACACACACACACACACACACACACACACACACACACACACACACAGTTACAGTCCTGATCTGACCTGCATTGCAGAGGTTTAAATTTTAGCATTCCGCACAGTTTGAAACTTTGTGAAAGACAGGAAAGACAGTTCAAAAATATATACTGCATATTCATTTTAAATATTTAATGCTCATCCAGCACCAGTAATAAAAATCTAATTGAATATATATGGAGTCAGCTACGCAAATCTTTTGCTTTGATATTCAGAGTCTCTTTCTCTCTCATGCACACACACACACACACACACACACACACACACACACACACACACACACACACACACACACACACACACACACACACACGCGCGCAGTGCTCTTGGTGATTGAAACAGTTGGTGTCATTCAAACACACATTGACTAATTAAATGAAAACCTGACTTCTTGCCATAGAGATGCAAAGTGCTTCAGAGAGGCAGGAAATTCACATGCTTGTTCTCTCTCGGTGTCTCCCTGTCTTTTTCTCACACACTCCCTGTTTGTTGAACCTTTTCAGAATCTGAAGTTATCTACAGGAACCGCCATGGCCACGTCATTAGGTTCAACATCCTTACGAATGAAACAGAGATCATCCTGATGAACAGTACATTTGTGAGTGATTTTGTTTTTTATCCCTGTGGTCAGAACAAACTACACACTACACACATACAAGAAGTAAATAGAAACCCACAGCTTCATAATAAAATATATGCACAAAAATGTGTTACAGTTTTTGAGCAGGAAGGGTTTAGCTATAAACATATTATTTATACTTTGCTGACTTTTCGTTCAAGAGCAACAGTCCTGTGCCAAGGCATGCAGTGAGATGATTGTCCGCTATTGTCAACAGACTTTTCAAATAGCACATAGACGTCTTTCAAACGGCCCAAACGGTGTTTTAACCTTTTGTTTAAATTGAACTATAAGTATGTAAAAAGTGTTAAAAAAATTCCTGGCTATTCATCTCCGGGACAGTCCATCCTCAGATTGACCAACAATCTGGCCTTTTGAAAATCTGAAATTTCTTTAGTATTTCTTCTTTTGGGTGTAAGGTGACGTGTCGTTTTGAGGAAATGAAACCCAGTCTTGAGCAAAAGTGTGTTCTTTTATTAGATACTTAAGAATCAAACAGTGCATTAAAACACTGCTGGAGACATTACTTGTCTGTGCTCTGTAAGCCTACATGACTGAAAAGATACACGCTGTATATATTTGACTTTAAAGAGGATGGGCATTGGCGGCTCACTGGTAGTTCGCTATATGGAAAGGTGGGGTTTGATTCTCATGTCTTAACCCAGCCATGAGGGATGTACAGTATCCCCAGTGTTGGTTCCAAGCCCAGAGAGGTTTGCATCAGGTAGGGTAAGGAACTTCTGCTGTGGTGACCCCATAAGGGGAGCAGCCGAAAGAACAGCAACAACATTTACTATAAATAGATACAATGCCAAAATAACAAATGTTAAATGTCACCCTCACTGATTAATTTTTAATGAGTGAGCGCCTCACCTTAAAACATGTGTACTGTATGTACATATAAATAATAAATGTTTATACAATGATCAGTTCCGACCAAGCAATCAGATTGGGTGAGAGGCCTTTCACGAGTGGTGATAATGGATGGTAACAGCACTGGGATGTTTAACCTTACGTATCGTTTTGCATCCCGGCTGCACTACAGACTTTAACTGCACTAACTGTTGGTCGCAGCATTGTCGAAAGTAGGTCTGTACAGAGCAACTGCCTGCAAAACGACATATTCAAAACCAGGCACAGAAGCACTTTTGGCAAGAAAACACATCAGATAATGTTATGTTTTAGATACAAAGGGGGAGTGCTGTACTGCTGGATATAGCACGGCTGTGATCTGTCATGTAGTCGTACGCATGAGGGCGTAGCCCAAGTGCTGGGCATCGTAGTCGTGCTATAACTAGCCATACAGCATGACCTCGAGTGTGAAAGATTAGAATTTGTTTCTTTATTTGTTTCTTGCTTATTTCCTCTAAGGGTGAAATTTCCCTTTAAGGATGCATATAATAAGATGAAATCACTGATATACAGTATGTATTCAGTGATTTTATTTCATTATAGGCATGCTTAAAGATGTGTAAATTCCAACCTAAGAGGAAGGAAGCAAATAGTAGATATAATAATGGCAATAGTTTTTGGTGCTTACATCATAAACCTGGGTGTTTGCTTATTTATTGCATGTCTGTGTACACAGTACCTGTAGTTAAGGCACACAAATACCTTTCAACCATGGACATTTGTTTATATACAGTATGTAAAAAAATACCGTATATATACAGTAGGCTACTGTGCAGCAGTTTTATGCTATTTTTTTTGCACATTTTTTATGCCTGATACGTCAGTGTTTCCCTAAATAAAAATAAAAAAACATTCACAAACATTTTTTTAATTAAAACAATCATAACCATTTTCTACGATTTTATTTGCAAAGACACTATAAAGAATACATGTTCTCCTAGAAGCCTGAAACAACCTAGCAGCCAGATTCAGTATTAAACAGCATGACTGTACTTAATGTAATGCAGTTGTAGATGCAATGGTAAATGATGTGTTTTTATGAATTTTAATGGGTATTTTCCTGTGTAATGTTTAATAAAATGATTAATTATTTGATATGCATTTTTTAAGGCATATTTATTTTAGAGTAGACACAAGTTTTATTTTATACATAAAGAGGAATCCAAAAATCTGAGACTTTACTACTATTTTTGTTGCACCTTTTTTATCCACAAAACTTTCCTGCTTAATGCGGGTCATAAAGATGGATGGATTGGGCCATTGGGAATGTCTCGCTATTACTTTCTTAAGGAATCGGGCCAATGGTTTTTCTAAAATTCCTGTTTTTGTCCAATTTTGACTAGACGGCTGAATCTCCCTCAATTTTGCACTCCCTCAATTTTGATATTCTGAGCACTGAGGGAGTATTGAAGTACTCCTGGGGCAACAATGCACTGTTGTGAATTATGAGGCTTTGTTTGGGACCTTCACTGAACCCCTTCACTCCTATGGCCCTGGCTCATTCATTTTTGGTCTGATCACAATGTGAGTCTGCTCTTCAGCATAGTAATCAAAAATATTTAACCCCTTCAAAACTGATCCCAAGCTTATCCTTGATTTTAGACTGCAGATTCTCCCTCAATTTTGCACACTTAATTTTTCATCCAAAACGGGCAAAGTGTTTGGTAGTTATGAATGTTTCTTTGTGATTTTTCTTTGGGATTTTTTTTTGGACACGAAAACGAGTGTGTAAAGACAAGTGTGCAAGTTTGACCAGGCAGTTTTTGTAAGACTGCAAGTTATTTTAAGCTTATATTAGTCTTGCAAGTGTTATCAGTCTATACGTAACTGTTATTATTTTCATTAAAATATATTTGAGATGAACTTTTGTTAATTAAAAAAAAATTGAAATATATATATATAGATAATATAATATATGTTTAGGAATATATACAGTACTACGGAAGCTCATTGCATTCACAAAAGAAAAAAAAACAGGAATTATATCATAATTATGACTTACTATCTCATAATTATGACTTAGTATCTCATAATTATGACTTAGTATTTCATAATTCTGACTTACTAACTCATAATTATGACTTTTCTAACTCATAATTATGAGATCAGGATGTCATAATTATGACATATTAAGTCATAATTAAGAGATAATTCCTGTTTTTTTTCTTTTGTGAATGCACTGCGCTTCCGTACAGTACAAATACAAAGTTTAGTATACATGCAGTACACTATACACTACAGTATATGTACATTGTTTAAAGCAAAACTATGGATTCTGCATTTAAAAAATAAAAAAAGAATAATCCAAAATTGTTTATTGTATTTTTTTTCCCTCAGGTTGCTTTTAAAGCCACCAAATACTCAATAAGCCCTGATATGAAGTATGTGCTTTTTGCATATGATGTTAAACAGGTATGTGCACTTTTGTCTTACTTTGGTTGGAGTGTTAAAATTATGTATTTTTACTGAAGTCATGTTTGAGTGCTGTTATTATTTTGTACCTTTTGAATAGATGTATGTGATTTCAGCTTCCGCTACCACATATTAGAATGTGTGTCTTTGTTCTTCTTCTGGCTGACTTAAATTCAAGCCTTATACTGTACGTACTAAAATTCTTTTTGGATTTAGGTTGGCCAGTTTGTGAACAGTTCCTCTTCTCTCCCTAGTCATCTATTTCTAAATCTAGAAACGGATTTAGAACACAGAATGCCAGGGTCTAAAAATAGCGCTTGGATTACAGTAAATCACCTGTGGAGCACAAACATAGTACAGTACAAAGATCCTCACAAACACAGGATACACTCTTCATTTCCATGATAATATGAGATGTCTGACAGGATGGGATTCAGACAAAGAGATTGAGAGCGAGAGAAAGAGAGAGAGAGAGAGAGAGTTTCAAGATAAACTCATCCAGGATTACACACTTTAATCTTGTTACTGTAGCGATTAATCTGATAAACACTTCTTTCCATTCAGAGAGACTGGTCAGCTCACAGGCCAGTAATCAGGCTGTGATACTTTTAAGGATGTGTGTCTGGTGTGTCTGTATCAGTGTGTGTATATGCTTGCAAAGTAAGAAGGGGACACATGAAATAACGGATTAGTTGTCCAATCTCCTGAGGTTAATGCAAATTTGTGGATGAATTAAGATTGTGTGTTCTATGAGAACATTATCTGAGCAGCTTTGCAAGAATCTTTGAAAGCAAACACAAGTTCTCAGAACATTGCACATTATTTTTGCAACATTAAAGCCACTACTCAGGAACGACAAAGACAGAGAAAGATCAAACTGATATGGTATATGAAGAAAACAGGGCTCAGGTGTGCCACATTAGTCATTTTCCATGTAGGTTGTCCCCTGATCGCCACCCTCCTCCTAAACCTGCTACACAAACCTGTTCACAACCTGTCAAAATGTTTAAATGACCGTATGGGTTCTGTTCTCTGTTTTCTGCACTGAAATAGTCATATGATGAAGCTTCTTGTATTTCTTCAGTATTTTTAAAAGACTATAATGATAATTGGTGTTACAGTCTATAGCTCACTCATTACAGTATATGCAGTAACTGCTCATCTTCACATCTTCACTAAACTTTATCAAGTTTACACTCAGAAAGCATCATTTTTTCCCCCCTTCTAAGCAGACTGGTTAGTCAAAGCCAGCAGCAGGGCCCCTGTCATTACTCATTCTTACTCCGTTTCTGCCCGTGAGAGCATCAGTCATCATGTTGTCTCTTATTTCCACGTTTCCCTCTCTTCTTCCGCCTCCATCCATTCTTCTGTTGACTTTTCTTGTCCTCATCTCTCATTCAGAGCACTTTTTGTTCAACTCATTCAGAGCACTATTTGTCTCTGGGAGTAAAAGACGCACTTTTGTTTTTTTTAATCACCCACACAAAACTCTGTATCTATCACTGTATCTCTCTGTTTGTCTCTTTACTGCAGCTGTCTGCCTGATGTTATTGTTGTCAATCGTTCTTTCTCTTTCTGTATCCAATTACTGATATATATATACAGTACCATCATCAGGTGCAGTTTGCTTTCACCTGAACCTGTGAAGAGGTTACAGAACATCAATGAATAAATGAATTATTCATAATAAAGCTACCAGGCATTAGATTGTTGCTTAAATACTTCTCAGAGTTGTGTATAATATATTATACACAACTCTGAGAAGTATTTAAACAGTTAAAGTTGTGTATAATAAACAGTTATAAAGTTTATAATAAACAATAAAGTTGTGTATTTAAACAGTTAGAGTTGTGTATAATATATATATATATATATATATATATATATATATATATATATATATATATATATACACACTGTATGTCTGGTGGTAACTGTTTGGCTTTACAAAGCCAATAGACCATTACAATATTCCCTGACTGCTAGTGTGATAATAATCATAAAGGACATCCAATGAGTGTACAGATTTTGAGTTCTCTCATTGATGCACTTGGATAAGTCAAACCTCTGATCACTATGGCAGGATTTTTTTTTTTTTTTCAGAAATTGTTCAAGAACTGTGTTTCTTATTGAAGTAAAGTAGAGCTTAGTGGTACTGTTTAAATCCTAACTTCACATAGACACTAACTTGGACCCTTGGATTGAACCAAGGGCCCTTGGGCTGGGATTAATTTAACTTAAACGGGCCTTGCGCAAGGGCACAGCTATCTGATTTGATCTGCACTCATTCACAGGAGCTTATAGTATATCTGCCGTATCAACTCTGTCTGCCCTCATACGAGTCCGATCAGGTAAATTTAGGTCGTGCACATTCATTAAGATACTTTGATCTGAGCACAACCCATAGCGCATATCTAATTAGCAGTCTGATCTAAGTGCATACAGGAGCCGATAGTTGATCAGCTCTTTAATCTAAAGTGGTACAAGGGCTCACAGCCAACCAGGCTGCTCAGCTGAGCTCATACAAGAGCCCATAAATGATCAGCTCTTGATCTGGGCTTACACGGTCCATATCCAATCAGCTGCCTGATCCGTCAACTGTCTGGGCTTAGTCTCAGAGTAGGTGTGGGTCTGCTGTACTCCTCCATAATGGCTTATGAATTTTGTTTTGTTTGTTTGTTTTTTTTCTTTCTTTCTTGTTTGCCTCTCTGTGTGTGAGTGTGTATTTAAAACTCCTGCCAGCACTTAATTAATCTTTTCGTCACTGTGAAGCCTGTTGATGCTATTCAGGCTGTTCTCTCTGATCCTCTACCACAGTGCTTTCTCATTATTCTAGACCCCTGTGCTGTGCTGTGCAATGTAGTGGGGTTTTTTTCTGCACCAACAAAATTGCACATTACATTTCTAAAGCAGTGGTAGCTTACTGTAGTGGATAAGAGATTGGACTTGGATTGGAAGGCTGTTAGTTCTGATCCTAGGACTGCTAAGCAGCATCACTGTTTGGTGCTTGAGCTAAAGGCCCTTGATCGGTTGAGAGAAATGAGAGAAATGTAAATTGATGTGCCAAATGCCTTAAATGAACCAAATAACATGCAGAAGCATGCACTTGAACGTGAATCTGTTATTTTGGAGCCGAGATAAGGACATGAATTCGGTTTTATTTGTATAGCTCTTTTAACAATTGTCATTGTCGCAAAGCAGCTTTACACAGTCAAAACATTTATGGAAGTTTGTATGAATTGTGAATGTGTATGAATTAAAATGATTAGATAGTCCTTGATGAGGAAGCCGAGGGCGGCGGTGGCAAGGAAAAGATTCCTTCATTGAATAAAATTACAATAAAATACAGTATATATTCAAGTATTTACAGTTACACAACAAAACAAGAGACTTTTAAGCTCACATTCAAGACCATTTCACATTTGGGCTCTGATAAATGTTACATTTTCGGTACAGTCCATGCCGATAAGAAGAATAGGGTGACGGAGGCACAAGGTGTTTTTTTTTTTTTGGTATTTAAAACATTTCTTTTAAAACATTTTTTTGCACACTTTTCTTAAACAAATTCTTACATTTTTTTATACACCTCTAGGCAAAGCTTAAGGGTCTCCACAGTAGAAAAGCTTCTTTTGTTGGTGTTTGTGTACAGAGTGTCTGCTTTGATTTTTTTAAGTCTCTTTGTTTGTAATTTTAGATTTACCGGCACTCCTTCACAGCTTCCTACATCATCTACAATATTCACACCAGGTATAATTTATGCCGCTGTAAAGCCTGTAAAACTACCCAGTCAGAAACAGGACCTGGTCTGTCTTTATGTGCATTTATATGTGGGTGTATTACAGGGAGGTGTGGGAGTTGGATCCTCCAGAGGTGCTTAACTCTAGATTGCAGCATGCTGCTTGGGGAATGCAGGGACAGCAGCTGGTAAATGACACAAATACATTCAGATACAAATAAATTCCGTGTCTTTGTCAAAGTCAGTGATATCCAGTCTTAGGCAATTTCCCTGAGCATTTACATATTTCCAAAATTGTATGAATGATGAATGAACCCTGAAATCTGTAATTGTAGTGTAATTATTGTGTGCATGTACTGTAGTTAGACAAGCTTTCTAATTCAAACTTAGTTATTGAGATATATCAGATATTGTCTGCCATCAGCAATGTGTGTAGTTTGATTTATTTTCTCCTAGGAACTTAATTTTTTTTAACAAAAGCCAATTTAAGCTCCCCGCAGGAAGCCTTGGTTTCAGAGTGTTAAATGCTATCTGAGCCTTGTTACAGGAGGTTAGCATGACCTTCAGATGGAAAAGCATCTGTATTTAGTACAACTGTCTAGGAGGGCATTTTCAATTATGTAGTGCTGACCCAGTGCTCTGCTCCATCTTGTACTTTTCATTCTTCGCACGCACCTGATTCAGCTCACAAAATGTTTGCTAATTAGCTACTCAGTTAAATCAGTAGTGTTAGAGCAGGAAAGACAGAGCAGCGAGTCCACAGAATAGGAACTGCACGTGTACTGATTCTCCACTAACCCGTCACCATCTAACTTGATCCTATTTACAATGTCTCCTCTGTCTGTAGGTGTATATCTTTGAGAACAATATATATTACCAGTCAGACGTGAAGAGCAACTCACTCAGGCTGACTTCGTCGGGAAAGGAGGGTGTTGTGTACAATGGCATTGCTGACTGGCTTTACGAAGGTATGAAAGCACACGGTTTTGACTTACTCTGACAAATCCTACAGTTCTCCATTAATCTGAAGTTGTTGTTTGCATTCTCTGGTGAGTTTGAGAAACAATATGGGTAAAAGAATGTGTTATATGTAACAAAAGTAATAGAAAAACTGTGTTTTTGCATCATTCTGTGGCTACAGTCTCAGTGATTACAATGCAAAAGATCAAAGAGAGCACACTAACGAGACTGTCTACATTAATTCAATAGTAAATCAATGGAAATTATAACAACATACAGTAAACATCATACAAAAATGATAAAGCAACGAGGGTAACTAAAAAATGATCCACAATGGCTGTAGAATTTATTTTTAATAAACTTTTAGAAAGGACAAATACATCATTTTTTAGCATACTCTCCTTGCTTTTCAATACGCTTTCATATTCCCTCATTAAAAAAGTTTTAGGCTGAGCTTCATCAGAACTGAAGCTTTGTCCTTGAAGGGCTGCTTTCAGGCGACCACACGGGTGAAAGTCTGATGGAGTGGGATCAGGACTATAGGGAGGATGCTTTAACATCTCAAAATGAAGTGTTTGCAGAGTGTCGACACAAGTGTATGGATGTGCATAGTCTTGCAAGATCACGACGCACTTAGATAGCAGTCTTTAACCTGAGGTTTAAGCTGCAGCCCTTCAATAAGCGTCCCACTGTAACATGATTTTTTTAGTTTTGATGAATCTGTTTTTGTTTTACATTTTTTTGCTTTGGTACAACACTCAAGTGGTAAAGAGCAGTGGCTTCCGGTGGCCTTACATTTTGTACCTGCAAACTAAGACATTCTTTTAATGAAAGAAGATTTTAATGAAATTTTGAAAATAGCTGGAGTCATTTATTTTTCAATCATCTCAGCGACAAAACATTACATAAACTATTTACAGTGCTCTCATCTTTCAGAAGATTATAAACCTTTCTCTGGCATTATAAAGTACAAACAGTAAGTAAACGCTCCTGGGCTTAGAAAACAGCTTTCACACCTCACCAATCTTATTGAATTCAGAACTCAAACAGCCTTCAGTCTAGAAAAAAAATGTAAGTGTAAAACGTGACCTAAACCATCTGTGTGTGGACTTCCAACGATCTCTAAAACAGCGTTCTCTTGCTCAGAGCTGTGAAGTTAAATATCAGCCTTGTGTCAGCTGAGAGAAGTGCCCGTGCTGGGTTACAATACTTCGGGAGATCAGCAAGCTCTATATGCCAGGGTTAAACCGCGTAGAGATTTAAACATAATAAGGAAGACGTTGTCATTTTGGAGCCGAACAGGAAGTCAATATGAATGTAATAAGACCGGAATAACATTCAGGGCTTTCCTATTGTCTAGCTGAACTCTCAACTAGCTTAAGCCTGTTTAAAGAGACAGCGCAGCAGCCAGACTGAGTTTGATCTAGAGGTTATGAAACCCATAAACCAGGCTTCCAGCAAGCTTATTATATACCTTATTTTGCGTAGGTTTCCTGAATAACGATATGCTACTTTAGAGATGTTATGCACGAATGTCATTAACTGTAGTTTCTTGTTTCAGAAAGTATTAATCAAGCTTTAGGCGTAGTTCCCAGCTCCAGTACTTCTGATCAAGATTCAGAAGAATGAAAATTTCTATTTAGTTTAACTTCGTCTGACTGAGATCAAATAAAACAGTTTATCCCGAACACTGATTAAAGATACATTTGTTCTGCATGACTGATCTGGATCTTTGTGGTTTGTGTGTGTGTGTGTGAGTGACGGAATGTGAGTTAGTGGATGCAGACATGCTACTGAATGTTTATGCGTTCACATTTAGTAATTAAATTGTGGAGCCTTAATTCTGCTCTGACAGATAATGCTTAGATTATTACTCATCTAACCGTGGTGAACTGATACACACACACACACACACATAATGCTCCGACCCAAAGTGTTAATGAAGGGTCTAATCAAAATGCCACTCACTTCATCATTGCATTAGAGTCACCTAATTATACTAACGGCATCAGTCACTTACAAGCAATGGACATTCTACGTGTCTGTGTCTCTCACTGTGTGTGTGTATAGAGGAGATTCTTCATACTCATGTTGCTCACTGGTGGTCTCCTGATGGAGAGCGATTGGCGTTCCTGGTGCTGAACGACAGTCTGGTGCCCAACATGGTTCTGCCCACGTTTACAGGAGCGACGTATCCCAAAGGCAGACAGTATCCATACCCTAAGGTACATCAAAGACACATATGTATTCTTATACTTTATTCTACACACATATGCACACTGTTCCCAAAATGCAAATCCTTATATGGAACATGCAAAAAGTTTTGTTGTGTCAGAATATTTACATACTGTATGTTCCACAAACAAACAGACTAACTTATTTTATAATCAGCTGTAATAGTTACGTGTATCTGGGCTGTACTCTGTGTGTATGTGTGTGTTGCTGTGTTTGAAGGCAGGTCAGCCCAACCCCATGGTTAAACTGTTTGTGGTGAATCTTTATGGACCAACACACACCCTGGAACTCACACCCCCTGATGGGCTCAAACTCAGGTGGGTGTAATACTGTATCCTGGGAGATACAAACAGTAAACCTGAAAGACAAATTATATTTCTAAATAAAAATATCAAATACAGTGGAACCATGGATTACGAGCATAATTTGTTCCGGAAGTGGGCTCGTATTCCAAAACACTCTTAAATCAAATCATCATTACCCATAAGAAATAATGAAAACTCAAATTATTCGTTCCACAGCCCCCAAAAATAAATACATAAAAATAATTAATACAATCTATAAAATAAAAATAAAACAAATTCATCTGCACTTTACCTTTTAAAAAAAGTACAAACAAATCCTGACGGATAAGTGTTGCCGGGTGTGTGTGTGTGTGTGTGTGTGTGTGTGGGTGGAATTACACTCGGTGTCAAAATAAGAGTCGCATATGTGAAGCATGATACTCGGCGCTCGTAAACTAATACTTGCTCGGTTTCCGAATAAAGAATAATTTAAAATCTTCGCTCAGTTTGCGGAACACTCGTAAACCACGTTACTCGCAATCCGAGGTTCCACTGTAGTCTTAAGTGTTTTTAGTTTTTTAATGTTCTTCAAGATTCCGTGTGAGTTACGGTAGTTCAATAAGATTTCCATCTTGTCAGACATCAAGGTTATTACTCCTTCCCCCCCCCCTTTTCTTTAGTAAACGTGTGTAGGCTTATGTTTGTGTGTGTGTGCCAACAGGGAGCACTATGTAGTGATGGTGAAGTGGATCAGTAAGACTAAGACTGCAGTCAGGTGGATGAATCGAGCTCAGAATATCTCTATACTGACTGTGTGTGACTCTACGACTGGAGCCTGTGTCAAGGTACACACACACACACACACACACACACACACACACACACACACACACACACACCAACACGCACACACACACACACACACACACACACACACACACAAAACACATGCTCACTCATACAAATTCACTCACATAATAGCTTTGGGTAATAATAGGTTTGTGTATTTTAGAGACATGAAGAGACGTCAGAGCTCTGGCTCTCCAAACAGGTGAGATCTCTCTCTCTCTCTCTCTCTCTCTCTCTCTCTCCTGAGGAGTGTTGCCTTTAGAGTGCTCTTCAGTTAAAGAGTCCTACACAGCTTTAAAGCATTAACACCTGGCCTGAGTTTTTGTGTAGCACCATGTGTGATATTCTCCCCCCCCCCTCTTCAGGATCAGAAGCCTTTTTTCTCACAGGATGGGAGCCGTTTCTTTCTAACCGTACCTGTAAAGCAGGGCGGCCGTGGGGAGTTTCATCACATCGCAATGTTCACTACACAGGTAATCGTTTCACTTTGCTGTGTTGTGCGTTAACGTCACTGGGTACATTCCCAGTTTTAAGAGAGAGAATTCAGTATGTCACTCGGTCAAGGCTATGTAATAGAATATGTGATAAAAAGGAGATGAATGCTCGGTACAACATGAATGTTTAATACGAATAGAAACAGACCAAGAGATAGCCGACTACAGGGTATTATCACAGGGTCATGTTTAAAAGGATCGTCCATGACTAAGTTGCCCTTTATTTGTTTTGTTTTTTTGCTACAGTCACCATAAACCTAAATCTAGAATGTTTTCATGACTAAGGGGAATAAAGGTGTGGAAATTGTCATCGCAGCATTTTTGTTTTAGAAAAATGGTGGACCTGGAAAGTCTCACTAAAAGAGTCTGAGGAGAAAATTCGAGGTTAGTCTGAGTTGGGGTATCAGGGGTCTTTCATGTCATGAATCAAAATGCAAACACTGACTATGCAAAAGCATTTTATCACAGGAAGACGACGGACTGGGTATACGATCAAGAGCATTTGCATTTATTTTTATTTTTTCAGTGCTTTTCCCATTGTGTAATTTTTTTACACAATGACTACAAAATAATGCAATGATTTTGCTGTAATGAAAAAAGATATGGCACCAATTCTGCATTCAGCACCATGTTTTCTTTTAGATTTTTAGATTTAACATCAGCCTGAAGTGACTCAATTCCAACTCTTTTATCAAAATGACACAGATCTGTTTTTCTTTCTTTTTTTTTTTTAGCTGTCTGAATGCACAAATCTGATGTTTTTCAGATCAGATCTTCTTCTGTGGTCCTAGATCCCATTCATAGCTGACACGTGGAGATGAGACTTGAATGAGATCAGGCAGATCGGAATTCGTGTGACTTTTAGCCTTTATGTATGCGTGGGGCGCTCCCTGATGTCAGCCAGAATTGGCTTCCATAGCAGTGCTGGCAGTAACTGATAAAACAGCTAAAGCGAGGTGTCTGGATTTCTTCCTTCTTCTGGACCACAACAAAGGCAGCCGACTGTTTGCCATCCTAAAGAGCAAAAGCCCTAGCCTTTGTTTTGCTCAAATTCCATCCATTGTTTAAAATGAATGAGGGGTTGCACAAACATAACATGTTTTAATCCAGATACTGTAAACAAAGTGTATGATGTGCACATCAGAGTCAGATAAAGGTCAGGTATAATAATGAATTTGAACGTTCAGGACATGCAAATCTGAACTGCCCACAAAATTTAGAATTGTTAGTTGCTCTGAAAGACTTGATTAATCAGGTGTTTTACTCTTTAATTGTCAGAGTTTTATTGTGTCCATGCTTTAATTTGAGCCATATGCCAACAAATCATAGTGCTAAATAATCAAAACCTCTACAATGAAAGATACAGCTACCAAGTTTAAAACAAGAACATGGAAGTAGAATAGAGCACTTGTATCATAGAACACATTAGTTAGAGTACATCACTGTAACATTTGAGCTAGATGTCTGGGGTACCAACATCTTGTGTTTACTAATTGGCAAATTTACTTAAATCACTGTGTATCTCAGTATATTTCTCCTAGAATCTATAACACTGTGTATAATCAGAATTTCTTATTGCATCTTGGCTGGATGATAATTAATATAGATGAGTTTGTGTGATGATCAAATAGATTGTTTACATTAGTGAATTAAAAAGGTAATTAATAACTTACCATGGTGGTTATTAATACTTTCCTCAGGTTAGGGTGGATCAGAACGAGGTACGTCACCTGACATCGGGTAACTGGGAAGTGACTGAGATTCTGGCCTACGATGAAAACTCCCAGACCATGTGAGTAGCTTTCACTCAAATCATGCTCAGTTTTATATTAAACCCTAGGAGTGTAGTACACAATTTATAACAATTAACAAATTTGAATTCCAAACAATGCTCTTGTGTTCTGATATAAAACATATTCAGGCAGATAATGATAATTGTTGCCTTGTTATGTGCAATTTTAATTGATTAGTATACTGTATATATATAGTATTGGAGAACCTTACTTTTTAAAGTAAGTAATTACATTACAAAATTACTGTCATTAAAAAGTATTACAGCGTTACTTTCTGATAAAGGTAACTAGTTAGAGTACTTTTTCATTGTTGTTTTAGTCAAGACCTTTATTATTATTCTACCATCATCACTCAGCAAAGTTTGGCCCATAATCTGTTAACTACTAACAGCAGCAACACCAGAGTGGGCGGGGCTTTTAGGACGACTTTTACACACACAGACACACTTACGAAATCACTGCTGTCTGGCTCACAGATTGCATAAATTGTCTGAATAACGGATTACATTTTTGAAAATAAAACTAAATAACTGTGTACTTAAATGGTGAACCTAACGCGTTAGATTACTCATTACATCAAAAAAGTAATCCAAATACTCTACTGTATAGTAAAAAATGGGAAAAAAAATAGTGTGATGTACATGACATTAATAATATTATTCATATTAATATTAATAATATTACCATATAAATATTAGCATAATATCAGAATATAACATAACAATATCTTTTTATATACAAAATATAGCAAAATATTTTTATTTTCCTGAAATGTGCATCATACATTTTTTTTGGCTGAATATATTATATACATGTTAATTCTGAAAAACTGTTAGTAGTATTAAAAACGCAATAATAACTAATTTAATTCCAGTGTTTGTTTGGATTGAAAATATAGACCTTTGTTTTTGCTACTAGCAAAGTAGGGGTTTGAAAACTGAGGTCAAAATAATGAGGTAATGCTTTCTGTGAAGATCATATTCATAAATTATAAATGTGCTTATTAATTTTTGTCATAGGCAATTATTCCTTGTAAGCATTTTTATTAACCATAATGATGCCCCATAGAGCTCTAATTATGAGTATAATGTGCTAATTTCTTAATAATGTATAATAAAATTTTGACTCAAGTATCACTATTCATTATAATGCATGTGGTTTACTGCAAAAGCAGCGTGAATATGCTAAATTAACCTAGAGTCTAGGTAGATTTAAGATAATCTGTTATGCATATGAGCATCTCCTGAAAGTGAATTAGATTTAGGTTTTTTCTATGAAGTTATTGCGAATTTTCCATGAATATTGGCATGCTTTTACCCAACAGATATTTCCTAAGCACTGAAGGATCCTCAAGAAGACGGCAGCTCTTCAGGTCCGGATCTTTACATGTTCTTTACAGCATACATATTGCTAAAAATTTAGGATACAGTACATGTTGCTAAATGTGATGTTGATTTCAGTTATCCTACAGATTGCAATTTATGTACTGTAGATACACTATCATTCGCTAAGCACTTAAGACAATCCTTTGTTTTTCTTTTGTGTTAAAGTACTTCCTCTCTGGGTTTGTTGAGCTGAGTTGGAGGTGATAAAATAAAAATGAAGCCATTTGATGGCTGTGTGTTCAGTGTGTCCACAGTTGGTCTGTTCCCACGGCGATGCCTGACCTGTGACCTGAACAAGGCCCACTGCACTTTTTTTAGTGCTGACCTCAGTCCATCACAACAGCATGTTATACTGAACTGTAAAGGTACAGCTCTCACATCCACCTACTGTACAAACAGCCGCTTAGGAAAGTTTGAAAAAGTTAAAGCGTTAATAATATATTATCATGATACATTTGAAGTGCTACCATTTAGAGAAGCCATTTATGCATCTTCCTAGTTTTATCCTTTGACTCATCCGCAGTCCTTCGCACAATCCTGTGGTAGCTTCTTGTGCACTGAAACGTTATGTGATTCATTGACGGAGAAAGCTGCGGCTGTTTTTAAATTGAGATTACTGAACGTCTGTGAGTAACCATAATTATCTTGAGGTTACAGGGCATTATGCGGATGAAAATTGGAAACCGCACTCACATGCGCTGATGTAATGAAAACAGAAGTGAGGCACTTTGGTGAGGCACGAGCCGAGAAAAAAAAGACATTAGGCATGCTTAGCAGAGATTGTGCAAAGAAAATGATGGCAGCAGTGAAATGTCAGGGCTTTTGAACACCTGTCCCAGATCTCACACAGTATCCAGTGCATTATACAGTAAGCATCTTTTGTAAAAACAAAAAGTAGGTTGAATAGGAGAAATACACATTGGTTTACAGTATATTCTATTATGACACATGTAAAATCATGATGGTTATTTAAAACTTCCTTAAAAACCTTAAGTGTCAAATTTAAGCAAATAATCCATTGATTTACTTCGTGATTAACTACGCAAAGATATCCACTAAGGATAATTACTGTATTCATTTCACAGCCAAAATATTTTAGCCATAACAACTCAGTGCTAATAGCTGATAAGTTTTATGGAAAAAGTATGTGTACATTTTATCTCAGGAACCAAAGGGTGTTTGTTCTACTAAACCCCATAAATGTACAGTATACACTTGAATAAATGAAATTTATGACGCTACATATACAGTAGAGACATAATCCTTATACTGCATTATGTAACTAGCTCGACTCCTTAAGTTGTTTCAGTGTGATGGTAGTGAGTCTTATATCTCGTTCAGCTTGATGTGGTGGATTAGTAGTTAAGGCTTTGAGTTATTTCCTGCATGAAACAAAAAAAAAAAAACATCAGTCAAATGAGCAAATGTTTAAGAGGAAAAGGGCACTAACACTTATCTGTGTTATTGATGTGTGGTGTTTCTTGTCATATTTAGGACCCGGAGCTCCTACGGTCATCGTCCATACACTCAACACAGCCAGTGAGTGTTTATTTATTATTAAATCAGTAATAAATAATTATGCATGTTCTCCCCGTGCTTGGTGGGTTTCCTCCGGGTACTCCGGTTTCCTCCCACAGTTCAAATACATGCAGATTAGGCTAATTGGTGTGTTTCCAAATTGCCCGTAATGTGTTAATGAGTGTGTGTGTGTGCCCTGTGATGGATTGGCACCCTGTCCAGGGTGTACCCCGCCTCGTGCCCTAAGTCTCCTGGGATAGGCTTCATGTTCCCCGCGACCCTGTATACATGATAAAGCGGTATAGACGATGAGTAAGTGAGAGAGTGAGTAATAAATAATTATTTATTAATGAGTGTACATATTCATTCCACGTTGAATGTACACACCCACACACCCACAAAGTCCTTGAGTACATTTTCTTCAAGCTGTGTTAAACTGACTACTGGTTAATTTACCAACTGGACTTACTGGACTGAAACACTGCTGGGTGTTAATTCCGCATTCTAAGTGTTAATTCAGCGCTGGGGAATTTGCTGTGTGTGTGTGTGTGTGTGTGTGTGTGTGTGTGTGTGAGAGCCGCACCGATTATAGAATAACTATTTTCCAAAAGTAATCAGTGAGTTATAATGTAGCGTATGTCATTGCCACATGGACAACAGCGCTCCTCCATTAATAAGAAGTGAGGTAGTAGCACCTTTAGGTTTTCAATAAAGCCACTTCAGTACCCATCCTGCACTGGATTTAATGCTGTTATGGCAGTTGTTGTTATGATTAAATGTGGCAATGGGGCCTTTGTAAACCTCAGATAACTCACTTTTATGGGTTTTCCCTCTTGAAGGCAAATTCCTGCAGTGAATATATGGTTGGGAGACATTTACTAAATCACAGAGTAGCACACAGAACGAGAACCATAGTGAGTGGCTATGCTGGAGTTATAGAAATTTTAATTTAAAAAAAAAAATCAAACAAATCAACAAAAATGAAAGACAAGACCCAGTTTGATATTTCACCCTGTGTCTGTGCAGATTATTTTATTCTGGAGAATAATTCTCTCCTGAAAGCTGCTCTGAGATACAAGAGAATCCAGATCACCGAGTATAAAACCCTTCAGACTGACCGCTTTGGTAAATATCTCCTGCACATGTTCATTTCATATATATAGCAAACAACCTTTGATTTAATCCTAATGATTTAACATGGTGTAATACTTTTAGAATGCTGATGGTGTTTTTGATAATGCAATTTCAAATGTAGACAAGAGCATTTATGTAATGTTCCAGACCAACTAAGTAGGCATCAATCATGTAAACAACATAATGCTTTTTTTCGAAAGCGTTTCTTTCTTCTTCTTTTTTTTCAGATCTGCCGCTAAAGATTTCCTTCCCGCCAGACTTCTCTGACTCACGCCATTATGGGCTGCTGCTGATGATGTGAGCACTTTGTTTCTGCCTCTATTTTAAAGGATTTTAACTTCATCGATTATCTTTTTTTTTTTTCCTGTAAGAAATTAGTTGAAATGCAAACTTTTGTAAGACATGCGCACACACACACACACACACACACACACACACACACACACACACACACACACACACACACACACACACACACACACACACACACACAACTGTGTCGTGTGCTCATGGGCAGAGTTTAACATTTGCAGTCTAGCTACTGTGTGGTGTGTTATGCATGTGCGTAACAAAAGACAATAGTTACAAGCTTGCCATAAACAAACAACATAACACAACACAACACAAGTCTATCAAATCAGTTTTTGATAACTTTGTACTATATCACACACAGGCTTACGCAAGGAATTTATCCTTCACACATGAGCACACACGACTGAAGCGCAGAGTAAAATATCAGTTGATTTTTATTATACTGTTATAGTGTGATTCCCAGTGTCTCATGTCACAAAATAAACCTATTACAAAACCAAAAGAATAATACAATTCAATAGAATGTATTTCTTACAGTCATTTTATTTCAGTGCATTTCTATTTGTCATCTTCAACTAACTTGTGACATATATATACCATTTAAACTGAATTCCAGTGGCCTAAAAAAGGCTGATGAACAGAAGTCAACTATATAACGAGTTAAGATTTTAAAAGCTTAGGAACAAAAGGACATTTTAAAGCGGACTAATGAACATTTCAGATAGAGAATGTTGAGCAGATTGTAAGCCACTGCCTTGCTGAGAGGGGATCAGTACAAGAGAGCAATCAACAGAGGTACTACCACACAGTGGAACACGTTACCTTGCTGATCACGGTTTCATTTGAGAAAAGAAATAAATGATGCTGCATCATATGTTGTTTCATTTATTGCAAGAGTTACCGTGTTAATTTCCTTAGCCTTTACACCTAATATGTTGAAGAAATGTTTTAACTAGACCTATTTTAGATAGGCATATTTCTGATGGTATTCGGTGTGGTTATGCTCTTCCTGCCACGCCTCACCAACTCCACCTATGAGTTTGGGTAGCCCTTGCTCAGGACAGTCTGAAATTTCTGTTGTTGATTGGCAGGAGTGAAACTCAATGTGGTCTTCTTATATGCTTTTCATCCATCTGTACATTGTTTATACCACTTATCCTGTGTTTGGTTGTAGGCAGTCTAGAGCCTGTCCCAAGCACATTATGGTACAGGGCAGGGTACACCATGAATGGAGTGCCAGGCGATCACAGGGCACAAACACATGTCATGTTTACGATTATATTAAATTTACAGCATTTGGTAGACGCCCTCATTCCGAGTGGCTTGTACAGTAGAAGTGGTCTGATGTCTCTTATCAATAAACACATCTGGTTACTGATTACCTGACAAAGAGTATCATCAGTCTAAAACACTGTTGGGGAGGTTTCACACACACAGCCAAACACTACAGGAAATTTGGAAACACTCATCACCACATGTTTGGACAGTGGGGAGAAACTAGACTATCCAGAGGAAACCCAGCAAGCACAGAGACAACATGCAAAGTCTACACACACACACACACACACACACACACACACACACACACACACACACACACACACACACACACACACACACACACAGAGACTGGAGGCAAGATTTGAAGCCCGATCCCTGGAGATGTGTGGCAGGAGCCCAACCAGTAGCCATCCTTGTGTTTTATTTTTGTAGTTGAACAATATTCATTTGTTCAATATTGTTCTAAAATGGTAGACAAAGTAAAAATAAAGAAAGCCCTTTATTATTATTTTTTTTATTGTTGCTTGTGACACTCTCTTCACTTTAAGCAGAGTGCCCTTAGTTTTCATCACGCCACATGTGGTTTCTAGGCAAAGAAATACCCTTTCTTATTAAGGATTGAAAAGAGAGAAATGGAAATGAGGACCCATGAGATCTGAGATGGTGTTTGAGAGGAGGGGGGAGGGGGGGGATAGAGAGGCATCTCATAATGATCATCACCATGCAGTGCAGTTACATTAAGAACTATTGTGATGAGTGAAAGAGGAACTCAGCTGCAGGTAATTTTGTATTTAGACATGAACACCTTCTGTGAAGGAAGGATCTGCTGTCTACATTAGTATCAGCACACACAGCAAGCTGATATTTATCCACTTATGCTGATTGTGTTAAATGCTGTAATCATAGTCCTGAAAGATGCTAAACTCTTAATATGCTCTTCAAAGTCTTCCGTGGATTTTAATTTGTTTACCTTAGTGACAACAACCCAAGACATCTCTTGAGGTGCTAATTAAATCGATCAAATATTTGGATATTATTTTTACCAGCCATATTTTTTGGAACTTTTAACATCGAATATAACTTAAGAGTTCACCTCTTACAGTATTATTGATATCAAATGGTTGTGGTGCCATCTGTTCATGCTTTCAATTTCGTTGCTTTTGGAATTAGTCTAAACATGTGAAGCCCAGAGCCATATGGGGCAGCCGTGGTGCAGAGGGAGTCTAGTCCTGGGCAAGAAACACAGCAGCTCAACTTATGTTGCAATATGTCTCTGTGAAATTAAGACATCATTTATCATTTATTAAGCACTTACCGCAGGTTAGTGTGGGCTTGGGGAATAAGCTACTTATAAAATAGTTTTGTGCATATAGTGCACTTTTGTAGTGCTGACTGGCAATCATTATTTCTACCTCCTCTCATGATCCTAGCAGTGAAACTTGAGCATTTTAGACCTTTGATGCAAGGATTTTTAAACATTATTAAACTTTATACGAATGTTTCCGTGTGTTATAGAGACAGTGTTCCCGGGGGTCAGCAGGTGGATGACCGATACTCAGTGGACTGGGACTCTGTACTTGTGAGCTCGGACAACGTGATTGTGGCTCGTCTGGATGGCAGAGGCAGTGGCTTCCAGGGACAAAAGATTCTACAGGAAGTGCACAAGCGCCTGGGAGTCGTGGAGCTCCAGGATCAACTAGCCGCTTTAGAGTAATCACCTCATGCTGGTTATTTATTTTGATTCGCTTTATTATTGGTCAATTGTGTGAAGATCTAGATCTTACTAAGAGTCAATCCTGTACTAACATGAAGCATGTTTGCAGATACCTGATGAAATTTCCATACATAGATCAGAACAGGATAGGAGTGTTTGGTCGGGTAAGTCCTCATTTTTACTGTCGCATGAACCCTTCATACTGTAAAGAAAAGGATATCCCAAAGTGCTTAACTCAATCGCACAGAACATCATGTGTTGTACTTTTTTTTATCAATTTACACAACCTTTGACAAGAAATATGTAACCTCAACACTTACCTAGAGCATATTTACCTAGCACACAAAATAATTACATTTAATAGCAGAACAGAAATAAGTTATTGAAATCTCAAAGTTAATTACAAATATTCTTATAAATGAAATATTTTATTCTAGATTAACTAGAGGGGAAAAAATATGGAATCAGTGAACTTAATCAAATGAGCTTAAACTCAATGTTAATGAAAAAAATATGGGGAAAAAAAGCACAATTTGTACCTTGTTGTTTTTCCTTGGGACTTCATAACAGTCTGAATTCTTTAAGGCATGGAATTCACTAATGAAAAACAATATCATACATCAAGCTGGTTCCAACATTCTCCAAAAACTATTTTTCCATCATAAAATTGAGATCCAGACCGTTTGCTGGCCGTGGCATTAAGTGGATACATTTTTCCTGAAAAAGTGCTTTAACAAAAATTACTTCATCATCATGAAGCCTATATTTTATCAATGGAATAAGAAAAGTGTCCAAAATGTCATTATGTAACTATGCATTGACTGTTCCTTTACCTGAAATGCAACCTTATACAGTATCATAAATGAATCGTGAAATATTTATATGTTTCATTAGAACATCAGACGAATGTTCTAGGATGATCTCTCTGGCCATTTCCCTGGCATTTTATTTCCTTCTTGAAAGAGTTTATAATCCATTCATTGTTTCGGTTGACAATTCTCTTGTTGAGGCCAAGTTTCTGTTGAGCTAACTAAATCCAACAGCTCATTAATGTCTGTAAGCATGCTCTTTCAGCTGCAGACCAATTTGCATTTTTAGACTTGTGTCAGTGTTTATATTAAAAAATTATTACTACGAAGAATTCCATATTTCATCCTTTAGTTAATCTCCAAAAATGATGCCATTAATGAAAAAAATATTGTACTGAATGTGTTTGAGGTATTTCTACAGTATGTATGGTGAAAGCAGAGTTTTGCCATGTTTGCCATAGGGAACATCTGCCCTACATGGATTTGTCAATTAGTTTTGTATTGTAGAAACAATGACATATTAAACCGAGTATATTAATACAACCCTTTTCAGCCATTTAAAAAATATATATCTCAACAGCATCTGACTGGTCTGATTTGAGTATTCATCAAATTTTTATACATCAAAAAAGAGTCAAGATTCAAGGAACTATTAATCCCGGGGAGAAATTGCTTAAAGATCCATGTCTTTGGATGAAAGAGATATATGATTAATATTACACATATGAAGCCTGACGAACAAATATCTTTGAACAGAGAATTTAAAAACACATTCCACAACAATATAGTCGTCATAAACATTATGGCAGCTGCTGATAGACTTTCATTAGAAACCACATAACAGCATTGTACTGATAATATAAGAACCAAAATGAATTCAATTTTATTTTTGTTCGTGCTCTGTATCATAGCTGTGTGTTTATATATTGTACTTTACTGCAGGGTTATGGAGGATATGTGACACTCCTGCTGGTGAAGTCCACTGAGAGTTTGTTTAAGTGTGCTGTGGCCATGTCCCCAGTCACTGACTGGACTTTACACGGTAAAGCATAATCTCAACTCTCCTTACAGTGAACCTCTAGCTTTAACCAGTAGCCTTACTTCTTACAACTACACCTATGCAGACATGGATTTGACTGTTAATGTTGTGAAATGCATCTTTATAAGAACAATTGCTTTTATTAGAACACTGTATTGTAGACAGTATTCTGTGATGTCTATTAGGTCATTGAGGTCTCCTCTCTCTCTCTCTCTCTCTCTCTCTCTCTCTCTCTCTCTCTCTCTCTCTCTCTCAGCCTCAGCATTCTCAGAGCGCTACCTAGGAGTTCCTTTACAGGATGACAGTAGGTACCAGGTGGGTTTGTAACT
Organism: Clarias macrocephalus; assembly: GCA_011419295.1. Taxonomy (NCBI): domain Eukaryota; kingdom Metazoa; phylum Chordata; class Actinopteri; order Siluriformes; family Clariidae; genus Clarias; species Clarias macrocephalus. The sequence goes on along the minus strand of JAAGKR010005346.1, from coordinate 19,745 downwards.
CTCTATACTCAAGCCAACAGCATTCATTTTCTTGCCTGTCAATGTAGAGCTCTAGAGCATTATAAATGTGCTATAAAGCAGTTAAGCTATTTTAAAATACCTGCCTGTTTTCCAGTCCTCCAGTGTGCTACAGAATGTGCAGGGCTTTAGAGACCAGACTCTGATGCTTGTACATGGAACCGCAGATGGTAAGAGAGTAAGAGAGAGAGAGAGAGAGAGAGAGAGAGAGAGAGAGAATTGTTTGGTTGGAAATGATGTTATACTGAGATTTTCCAACTCCCGTGTTTACTTCCTCCTAGCAAATATTCACTTCCAACACTCAGCTGAACTCATTAAAAACCTGGTGAAGATCGGAGCCAACTACACACTGCAGGTACTGAAAGGAAATGCAGCAAATACTGCACCATTTACTCACACTTAGGGTTGGAATGTTCAAAAAAACTAAAGCTATCTGGGCAAGAAATACAATATTCATGTACATATTTTGGGTTTGTCTAGCCCACCCTTTTAAAACTTGTAGATCACCTTTCATGACTGAGAAATGCTGTGTGTATAATCAAGAATAATGGAAAAGCCAGAGGTAGACTGATATATTAAATCTAAAACATATTCAGGTCGATAGGTAATACTATTACTGATGATAATCAAGAAATCACTGGCAATAAATTGCCACCCCAAATTAAATGTTGCATTTAATTATGCAACATAATTAAAGCATGCACTACTCCCATGTGCAACCCAATTCAGTGCTCATTGCTTTCTCTTTCTTTCTTTCGTACAGTATACTGCCAATATAGATTTTATTGTTTCTTATTTGCAAATAACTACATAGAACATGATTTTTAGATATTAAATTTTTGTCTTCGAACACAAAGCAAAAAAAAAATTGGGATAGTGAACATCAAAGACACAAACACTTTTAACATTAACACTTTATTATGTTTCTTAACCTCTTTAATACCCATGATTCATCAATAGGTTGAGCTGTTGCATTACAGTAATTTAATGTAATTATTGAATAAATAAATTAATAATAGTTACAGGTTAGCAGGACTACGATTATGATCCATATTGACTTATAAACTACAGCCTATACTGCACTTGATCACTAAATAACTAATATATTCACAGTCTAGAAAACTATCCAACTATCCACAAAAGAGACAACATAAAGTGCACGTGCAAATGTGTAAACAAGAGCGACGTCGACAATTCCAATTTATACACCGCTACTGTACATATCCTGATTTTAGACTCCAGCTTCCAGGTTGGTTAGACAAAATAACAGCTGCTGTGAATGAATTAAACGTATTCAGGGGACATTCAAAGAATGGTGTAGCCAAGATAATATGCATTTGTGATTTCTGCCAGTAGTTTCCCTTGCAGTCATAGATTACTATGATAAGGTGCTGTTGTCAAAGTTAAACTAAATCTGGTAGAATTGTTCATTTGAGCTATTGGTATTGATTTGAATCATTCAAATGATCCTCAGGGCAACTCAATGCAAAGTAGAATAAAATGTAGGCAGAATTCAGAGAGTTCTTATCAAACCAAAACAAAGAGAGGAAAGGACCAGAAAAGCAATAATCACCATTAATAAATTCATGATTATTATTTCAAATGTTTTATGTTATAAAATTCACTGTTTAAGGGTATTCTTAGTATAGTTTGTCGAGGCCTGATTTAGACATGCCATAATGTGAAAATGTCACATCCATAATGTCAGTTAATCCAAAATCATTTATTCCAAATATGACAAACTTTTTTATTTTCAGGATTTAAATGATTCTATAAATTTTTTGAGGATTTGTTTGTTTTCAGCTGAAAGGAGTACATTAAAATTAATTCACTGATGCTGACCTTATCCATGCGCTGAGGCTTTTTGTTTACTAATATGAGTCCAAATGCCACAACCATAATGCTGGAACTGCGCTTCGACATGTTTTGTAATTAAAATGGTTTTGTGAACACCAAACCTCAAAAAAAATTCTCATTTGTATTTGCTGTAAGTGATTCATAGAGCATGAGTTTGCTCTTTAATTTTATGAATTATAACACAGCGAACATATTATTCATATCACAAATGTAGGCTGATTTATCCATTCTGACAAAAATGGTGGGAGGTGAAATCATAATTATAACTTTATCTATACTGCTTATTTATATATTTATAAACATAAATATTATACTTATTTTTTCATAGTTTTCCTCAAAACTGACAAAAGTGATCAAATTGTTCAGTCAGTCCTTTCTCATAATAAACAGTTGAAATTTGCTTGTGAATTTGTTCTTCATGATTACAGCCCTGATGTGTGTTTGTTGTGCAGATTTATCCAGACGAGGGTCACTTCCTGTCAGAACAGAGTCGGCAACATCTTTCGGCATCGCTGAGTAGCTATTTCAGATCCTGCCTGCAGGAGGACATCTTCCCACTCAGTGATGAGGAAGAGGAAGAGGAAGAGTAGTCTAAAGAGTGCATAAACAGCAGGACCTTTAAACACACACACACAAACCATTATTCACACATACCTGTATAACACACACATTCACACACACCCACACACACACACACACACACACACACACACACGTACACCACTGTCCCCTGCAGGATCCCACATTACAGAGGCCTGCAGCTCAGAATTTTTAGATTTTAGATAAGCGTGTGTGTGCGTGCGTGTGAGAGAGGGAGAGAGAGATTAGATATGTATATATGCATGTGGGTTCATGTGTTGATGTTTAGACAATATGGAGTCTGAAATATGGGCCTAAAAAGGTGTGTAGGTGTTGTAGAGAGAGTGTATGTGTGTGTGCGTGTGTGTGTGTGTGGGTGTGGGTGGGTGGGTGTGTGTGTGTGTGCGCGCGTGTGTGTATATACTTGCTGATAATGGACATTTGTAACTGGAAATGAACTTGGTTGCTACAACAACAACCGAATCTTTCACATATCAGAAATCACTGCTATCTCAAGCCAGATGCTTCAAGCTTGGACCAATCACAGCACAGGTTTTTAAACTGAATCCCGATTTGGCCAATCACAGCACAGATTTTCTGTTTGCGTGGACTTGATCCAATCACACAGCTGCATGTTTGTGTTTTTTTTTTTGGTTGTTTGTTTGTTTTTCTTTAAAACTGTGTAGACATCGGGACAAAAGTGCTGCACTTTGTTACTGCACAAGAAAATGCTCACTGTTTCCATGGTAACATCCTGTACCAAGAAGAAGTGATGTTTCCATCAACAAGCTCTAAATCACACTGAGAGGTTGAAACGATGAGTTTGACTCTTGCACACGCACACACACTCACACACTCACACACTCACACACACACACACACACACACACACACACACACACACACACACACACACACACACACACACACACACACACACACACACACACACCACACACAGAATGGACTAAATGCTGTAAAATACAGACGCCCTGTCCACACACAAAACTGTCCCCTACAGGTGAACTTATTTGTTTCAGTAGGACATGTTTCTGGATCAATATTTCACTATTGTAGCTCAAACAACATTGATTTCAACTAATATCTGCTATCTGAAATGACACCAGGGGTCTCCTACTCATCTGAATTCTGAGTCACTTAAAATGACAACTGCAGGTGAATGTTGCCATGTGCTCAGTTTTCCCACATTAATGGCTTACTTTTGTTTCTTTTTCATATTATTATTATTATTATTATTATTTCAGGTGGTTACTTACTCATGTCACGTATATACACAAATGCTAAACCTCCGAATGATCACAAACACACATTGCCATGGAAACAACCACCACACTCCTGAACTCTATGCACTAGCTGTCACAGACGTGGAAGCTGGTCAGATGTGTCTCCTGGTCCGATTCATCATTAATCTGTAGCAATGTGAAATGTTTTGATAAACTATAAATACTGCTTTACATACTGCTTAATTTAAACGCATTGCATGATATTACTAGAATATTTCAGTACTGGTGCTGGTCATATGTGAACTTGTATAGAATGTATAGAATGTGGGAAAGGCAGCTTTTCGGCATTTACCTTGTTTCTGGGCTGGTTTTATTGACATGGCAACCGTGCTCCAAAATATGCTTCGCTTCCAGAAAGAACAAAAAATGGATGTGTAGATCAATTTGTTTCGTTCTTTATCATCACAGTCATGAGTCTGGCATGTTTTTTTTTTGGGAACACAGTCAAGAACCCAAGCTCAGGATTAAAAACTGGACCCTTTGAGCTGTGAGGTAGTATTACCATTATTGCACTGATGGCATCAGATAGCAGTGATCAGTATATAATATTATTCAAGTAACACACACACACACACACAAAAAGTTGATCCTCCAGGAACATGTGCTACTTGAACTAAGCACACTGACAATGCTAGACACTAGTTTTCAGTTATCACTAAGCTTTTTGCACAGTTTCGTTAATGTATTTAAACTGCAAGCGTGTTTCAGATTTGTCTAAGTAAAGCGCAGTTTGCACAATTATGTCACGGAAAATTAATTAAAACTAGACAGAGCATCACACATGGAGACTGCGATAGCTTTAGAGCACAGTAGTGCTTCAGAGCAAAATGGCTTTCTGGGTAGATGTCATTAGTGTAGCTTATAGGGTGATAGAGCAGAAGCGTACACAGCAAGCCGAGGGATTGTTTTCTTTGTAATCCTCGGCTGTAAATGATTAAGGTGACAGGAGCACATTAACAGACTGTCTGAGAGCATCATGCTAATGGCACAGCATGATATACTGGAAGCTTCTGTAGCTTTTGTGCAAATGAAATACTGAAACCTGCTCAAACACAACTCGGTGACTAATTTTACAAAATGTGAGTTGAATCTGGAAACTGAGTGAGAACATTCTGTACCATATTGCCATGTTTAAATCCGTAGTGCAGACATTAAAGTCATAGTGTGGACAGGCCCTGTGTACGAGCGCATGTGTGTATATAGTAGACTCCAGAGACGGCGGTGTGATTTGTACAGAAACGTGTATCCAGTTCATACATACAGTATATTTTTGTGATTTATCAGATATCATAGTAGTTTAGGCAGCAGGGTAGATATTGTCATCAGTACATATCTGTGTTGATTTGATTGTTTATCTCTTTTGTAATTCAGATTTACTGTTTCTTTCTGCTTTATTTTTATTCGTTTGGTTGGGATCAGGGCGATGAAAAGGAAGGGAGGTTGGAGGTTTGGGTCTTTCTGTCCTTGAGTAATGACTGTAAATAAACAGCTCATCCAAACTGATGCAGAATCAGTGATGTTATACTGTACGTACACTTAATGTCATCACCCTATTATGAAAATCATCAGTTATTACATTTATTTATACAGAAGCAATGTGTACCAGTACAACAAGAGATAAAACAAACCATGCATGCATAACAGAATGTAAAAATGTTTTTTTTTTTTTCATATTTTATGCAAGTCTTTAAAGTTTTTCTTTTACTGGGTTGGCTACAGAAAATGTCATCTTTCCAGCTATGAGGCTTTAGCATTTTACTGTAAAACAAGCACCCCAAACTTTAGTTATCCAAGTGAATTTGAATTGTCTTGGTTTTAATTACTTGTGTAAAGTATTACATTGCAATACATTAAATCAATATTTGATTAATTACTGTTAAACAAATATCATGACATGCACTTAATTTATTTTTTATTTTCTGTAACTAGCTTAGCTTGATTTTTAATAATCGACTGAGTATCCATTTAAATTGAAGTCTAGAGCCAGTTGAATTCCATTAATAAACATTTTAAATGGGCACTGTATAATATGAATTTAAACCACAGCCGCTAAGGTATTAGAAGACTGACATGACCAATTTTCTTAGCATAGCTGTTCTTATGTAGGTCTAAATCCCAGCAGTGGAACAATGTAGTAAAGTAATTGCTGCTTTCCTGAAGGTTTGTAGCACTGCATAAAACTGACCTACATACATTGTTCACAATAAATTGTTCACTCTGAAAAAGTCCTGTCTTTTAAAGGTTAAACGTCTATTTTCAATAATTTAGGAATTACCCTTAAGACTTCTAATATACAGTTTCCATCAAAACTATTCAGAACAAAGTAGAAAAACAGTTGATTAGATATTAAATCGCTTGATCTTTGGGTCCGCATTACAGTGGAGGAAGTGAATAGTTTTTTTTTTTTTTTTTTTTTTAATGTCATACTATTTATTGTATTGATTTTTGCCCAAGATCATGTATTCATGACAATGCACATCCCAAAGCCTGTTGAATTAGAACTTTGTGTTGGCAAGTTCATGTGTGAATGATTTCACATCATGTTTAACCATTGCTCCAAATTCCAATATTTATGCTCCCTAGAAAACTGAGGGCTTTCTTACTTACAAATGGGTTTCTTATGGCCAGACAGTTGTTTAGTTCCAATACTGAAAGTTCAGGTCACATTATGCATGTGGAAATGCTCTTACTTTCATTAGTCATATGCCATTAATCATAGCAGTAACTATTTAAGTTAAAAAAAATTATTTACTTACTTATTTTAAAATTATGCTCAAGTGTTTAAGTAATCTCTGATCATAGTCGTGACTGATTAATGCATTGGAGAGTCATTATTCAAATTCTAGTATTTTCAGCAATCTTTTTAGTTGCTTTCTTTGCTTGATGTAGGCCAATAATTTGACAGAAACATCTTTTGACATGTTTATTTAAAAAAAATTAAAAGCTACTTACTACATCAGTTAAGGTTAAAAGCCTGCTGAAAATATCAATCACTGCAGTAATTATCCAGTCCAAGGCTTTTTAAGTTTTAAATCAAAACTGCTCTTTTTTTTTTTTTTTGGCTGGGCAGTGTACATAATATAATAGACAACTGCTTTTGTGGGATGCCTGTGTTATTGTATGATTGTTAGAAATGTTTTAATAGAAATATTCTGGACACTTGGGTTTGCACAGGGTGCATAACAATCATCTAAAGTACAGTACTGTATATGCCAAAGTATATGTCATATGAATAAGACACGTAATATATATTATACACATAATCTAAGAAAGCTTTCAGGTATACATGGACTGTCAAACTTAATGAAATGAATGTAGGAATTAGAGGGCAAATACATTTTGCATCCTACGGTTTAATTATGTTTTTATTACAATATGACATTTGCCTGACATTTGGCTTATGTGTAATTATATAACATCTTCAGTGTGCTACTTGAATGTCTACACAATAACATTTACACAAAATGAGACAGCTAAACACATGCTGACTGCAATAAAACAGGTAATATTACACTCAGTGTTCATCAAGGGGAATAGCAACCATGGTTGCAGGATGACATATCTTCAATTCCAAAGAAGCAGTAAGTTTATACAACATCACCGTACATTTCAAACAATCCAGAATTTAGAAGAAAAAAAATTTATTAAAAATAACAGGATGACAAAAGATCCATCCTGAAGTCCTAAAGAGAATTTATCCAAAGTCCATTTGGTGCATAATGCTTAAAAAAAGAAGAAAAAGAAAAAAAAATACTATTTTCTTTTTCTTCACCTGCCTTCTGCATGGAGATTCGAGCATGTTTTATGCACATATTCCTGTATGCATGGTCTTCCTGTATGCAAATTTATCATTGGTCTAGCTTTATTGTAGTTTGTAAGTGAAGAGAAAGTAGAGCTGCCCAACTGATCTTCAAGTATCAGACAGACAGTGCACATCTGGACAGTGTGCGACTCAGTGTGTTTGCTCCATTGCTACAACTGATAAGAAAGTCCTCTGTGCCTCTGTCAGGTAAGAGTAGGACCAGTGGGATTAGAATGAAGTCACCCATGTCAAGGATGCTTGTTATGGCAGCCATCTTGTCCTCAAATCCCACCTGAGTCCAGGAGAAATCACTTAAGCCACAGAAACTAGTCTTCCTCATGGGTTTCCATGGTGACAGCAGAGTTTTCATGGAAGCACTCACTGAAGAAGGTGATGACGGAACTCAGCATGTAGTGTTTGCTGCTGATGTCATGGCCCTCATCAGGAAAAATCTACAGCAATTCAAAAGGAAAGTGGCTGTATGCATACAGTTACAAAATAGACTGCATGGACAAAAGTAAACTCTGGGACATGACCAGGCTCTATTCATAGGGCCGCCATACTGACCTTTAAGGTATAGTTTACATTATGCATAGATAACAGCTTCACCAGCTCTGCTGTGTGTTGGAAGTGAACAGAAGCTGCAAAAGAGAGAGTGGTAAAATAATTACCTTGTGTAATAATATCCATAAAGAAAGTATTTTACGTAGAGATTTCAGCAGCAGGGCTTGGTTGTCAGCAAGAACTGGTTCATGTCAGTTCAACTGTCTTAACTATATGCTCCTCGTGTGCAGAGTTCTGCTTAGCTCTACAATGGACAACTGCTATTATCAAGGATTTCTAGTCAAATAGCGTAGTTCACCAATGCCTGATTTCTAAAATGGCCAGGAAAGCCATAAAATTAGCAAGCACCATGAACACATCTCTGTCTCTATCTCTTTAGATTAGTGGTAATGTTCGACCTTACTCCAGGAAAAAAAAATGAAGGGAAAATACTTTTATCAGATTAAAAAACAACAACAACAACAAAAAAAAACAGATTCAGCTACTGTTGATTTATGCAGTCTCTCCTGCCTTTCTGGTGATTACTGATAACCCCATGCAGTTGCAATGAGCAGGGCTCTCTGTACCCATTTTTTTTTTTTTTTTTTAAGGTTGCTGCGAACATGTTCAATAAGAACTTTCATGTGAAAATAACACCTCACCTTGGATTGCGTCTTTGATTTCTCAATCAAATTATCTAACCTTTTAAGAGAAAGAAGAACTACTTGGCCAACACTTTGAAAAAGATATCAATGGGTCACATGTTGAATGGGAGTGATGTAGCTTGCAAGTGCTAAAATGTGCAATAGGCTTTTGAAATTAAACATAAAAAAATCATCTTCAGATTGATTACATCTTAGCAATTACATCATACTGTATATAATCTGATAATAATACCAAATAGTATCAACAGTCAGTCTGAAGAGATCCCACTGCAAGAAAATACAAACAACTGTCTTCAGTGCTACAGGCAGGCGGCCTTGCAGTACAAAGAATAAATGCACAGAAATACAAGATTTGATCTGAGTGGGCATTACTGCCTCAGCTCGAACCACCAGCTTCATCCAGGATGTACTGTAAGAAGTGCGCATGTAGTGTGAGCTCTGCTGTTAGATGGAGGCAAACTGAATCTCTCACTTACCATCAGCTGTCCCATGTACGATAAGAAACGTCTGCTTCTCAGAGGTGCTGATGTTAGACAGCAGGCTAGAAATCTGACAAATACAAAAATCTATACAGTACCACACTATATACTGTATGTATATGCATGCTGTACCTATGTGCATATATTACACATAACATTGCGTAAGGCACATTATGATGTTACGCTCTGCAAATAAATTTATAATAAAATAATAATTTGATCATATCATCAAGGACAATGCACAAATATGATGCAGAAAAAAGCCTATCAGTAATAACCTTGTGATATTAATTTAAGGTTGTGATACAGCATATCATAGGGGGGACATTGTATCGAAGAAGACACACTGATAAGCTGTCAGCTAAGATACAGCTAAGCTGATTCTTTTAGAAAGGCGTTTCTTCATTAGTTTTTGTCACAGCTATTACATTTAAAACTTTTAGCAGACTAAACTTTTTAAAAACTGTCAGAGCCAAAACTGGCATATAAATAAGTGGTATGAACATGACCCCACAGCGCAAGTTATGCTTATCACATCTGTACCTTCTGATAGGGCCTGATGGTTTAAAGGGTTAAATATTATAGATATTTTGTGATTAAAGACAGGGTGTCCTTTTCTCTTTAGCAGTATGATCTATAATCCCCTCTTTTAGTGCCACCTAGAAGAGGGTGGTTTCTCTTTTGAGGCTGATTCCTCTTAACATTTTTTTTATCATGTTTTCTCAGCAAAGTCTCTGGCTTTTGCATTATAAATGTAGATCAACATATTTATTTCATTAATGTTGTTATCATTTGCTTTTTATCCTTGAATGATTCATAAATCACTTTATGGCTTGACAAAATAAAACTATTCCTCTGAAACAGGACAGGTCCAGAGACTCGCCAGAAAATATAAGCCAAAAATGAAAGCCAGAAAAGTCCTTCAGGAATCCTGGAGAACTATTCCTCAAGACTACATAAAAAATACAAGAAAGTCTGTCTCTTTGAAAATAAAATAAGACGAAATGATGGTGGCTCAAGACTTTTGGACAGTACTGTACATCTATCCTCTTCTCTTACTATTACCCAGAAATAGGGGTCATAAATCACGATCATTTGAACATATTCATTGCTTCTAAATGTTTTATTTCAATATAGGCCCATAAATTAAATCAAAGCAACATGTACTGTACATGAGTGAACATGAACACCATGGCAATATTTTCCATTTTGTTGTTTTTTTTTTTAAACAATTTTACCTGTTTACTTTGCTTTCATTTTATTTTAGTCATTGCTGTTGGTATTATTTGTTGGATCGTCCATTTATATATGTTTTTTTAGGAAGAAGATGGAAATATAGCCTGGGTCACTTGACTTACCTGATACTTGTTTTCATCCATGGTTGGGAACCCAAAATATCGCTCTGTAAATGCTGAGGCTTCCATAAATGAGCAGATAAACAAATGATCAACTTTTATTACGGGTCACATGACTTATTCTGACTCAGATATTTGAAATGGCTTTGAAAAGTCTCTAAAAGAAGACTCATACACTCATGGTTATATAGTTTGTGAGGCGTGATATGGTTAGTATTATTGTACTGTAATGCCTTCTGTGGTACCATAGAGTCTCCAGTCAGTAACGGGTGCCATGGCAACACCACAGCGGAATGGAGAGATGTCAGACAGGAGGAGAAGGGAGCTAAGGAAGCCACCATATGCCTGCAGAACCACACGCACACACACAGATGTTTGCACAACTTTACACAATTATTGCATACTAATGGGTATACCATGTAAAGGTTGAAATCTTTAATAGATCCAGAGAAAGAGAACAGATTTCAAACAATGAAATAATGTAGGAACGTCTTTTATCATATCATTCATGTCTCTAGGGCTTCAGGGCTCTACCTAAAGGACTGCAAAACTGGGCATAACATGTTTTAACTGACGTATCACTCAATTTGCAAGATGGTAAAGTAACTCTTCCTTTGTACAAAGGTACTACTTAACATAGTTTCCATTACAAGCGATGCATTTGCACCATTACTGAACCTGCCTCTCGAATCCCCTTTGAAAATCCCCTTTGTCACAGTCAATGGTCACCCACTGCTCTACAGAATGTTTATGGAGATGACAACAGCAGTGTGCACAGATTGATGAAGTAGTGTAGAAAAGGGGAAACCATATGAAGGCCAACCTCCCAGTGGTATACCATCAACTGCAACAAAGGGGGTTTTCAAAAAGCATTCGAGAGATGGGTTCAATGATGCCGAGGTTTTATAATTGAAACAAAATATAATAACCTTGCCAAAAACGCCAACCCTGCTTGCATCAATGTACGACTGCTTCACCAGATACCTGGAAATACAAACATCAGATGGACTTAATGATATCATCATCAATCTAGCCAAGTACAATAGAAAATATACCTTAAATTAATACCCTTATGAAAACCATACCATTTTAAATAACTGTATAAACACTTGACTGCATCACGGTAATTGAACTCTGCATTACCTTACCAGGTTTTAAACCAATAAAACTCTCACACTCTTCTGTCTAAGGAATACCCTAATCCTAGTCGGACATGTTGCTTAGCAACCAAAGCTTAATGGTTACAGTATTTTTTAGTGTAAATATTATAAATAATGAATTCAATTACCTGCTAAACATGAAATTTTATCATTTTGTTTTTGCTACCGCTTCACACACAACACACAGCCTATCATGGCTTCCTGAATGTGTGTCCTCAAAAGGTTTATTCTTGTCACTGTGGCCTGTGGTTTGTTCATTAGGCTCCTAAATGTAAATCCTCAGCAATATCTCTGTAAAACTTCTTTGTGACAAAGACTTTCTTAAAAGAGTTGTATTAGTGAATGAAATAAGACTTTTATCCATAATGATAAAAAGCAGTACAATTTTATTATTATTATTATTATTATTATTATTATTATTATTATTATTACTATTATTATTACTATTATTATGTAAAATCGTAATAAATTACATGCACACACATACTGGATAGTTAAATGTACTCGTAGTTATTTAACATGTTCGCATTGTTATTGAATTGTCTTGTGCCACCCCTCATTTCTTCGAATTAAACGGAATAAAATTAAATACATTTTGGAGAACTCCACAATTGAACCTCTATCACAGATAACCACGCCACCAAAGCCTCAATCTTTAAAAAAAATGGCTGTTTATGAGACAACCTCAGAAGCAACCTCATTTCCCCTATTACCCATTCCAACCACTCTGCATTCAGCATCATCAGTATACTAATCACTGAGCTGACCATCTGTCCTTCTCTGCACCTGTTTCTCACTAGTTCACACCTTAAGTTAGAAGTTTTTTACGCTTGAATGATGCATGCGATCCATCATGATGATCCATCACGGTGGCTTAACAAGCAACAACATTCCTCTGAAACAGATCAGGTACAGGCACTGGACCGGAACTTGAGTCTAAAACTTTCCAGAAATCAGAGCCAAAAAAGACCTTCAAGAGGCCTGGAGAACTATTCCTTAACACTTCATAAAAAATTCAAGAAAGGCTGGCTCTCTGGGAGCAAAGTAAGAATAAATGACTTGTGACGCGAGACTTTTGCACAGTACTGTGTAAGACATAAAAGACAGAAGGACACTGTCTCTTACTCTAGAGCAGCGAGGTGATCCCGGAGCTCCACCGCTCCCAGGCGCTTGTGCACTTCCTGTAGAATCTTTTGTCCCCGGAAACCACTCCCTCCGCCATCCAGACGAGCCACAATCACATTGTCCGAGCTCACAAGTACAGAGTCCCAGTCCAGATTAAATTTTTCACTCACCTGCTGACCACCAGGAGCACTGTCACTAAAAAAAAGGAGTTAATGCTGGTTGGTGTGTGTGTGTACGTGTGTGTGAGTATACCACATTGCGAACAGACTGAAAGCAGACTGAACAAAAGTGTCACGAAATCAATAGCAGGTGATAGGTAATCAGTGATGTGCCAGGATTAATAAAGCACTACCAGAGTGTGTGTCAAGCTTCTGCAATACACTGCTCTAATTAGACACCAACAGCAATGTGGGAATGCTCCCACATGTTTAAAGCTGGAATTTGCAGAATGAGTATCTACATTAAAAATTATTGGCTTTGAATGCAAAAACTAATTATCAATGTGATGAAAAGAAATTAAAATTATGTTCCTTTTGTCATTTGTTTGTAATATAAATCCGTTTTTAAACTTCTTTTCAAATAATTGGGATGAGCTTAATTTTCATAATTAACAAAAAGTAATCTGTGTAATGGATTGGAAAAGGTTTTAAAATGTTCTTTCCATTGTGGTTTAATATAAATGATTACATGATGAATCTATGATTATCAGAAGCATTATTTAATGGATTACACAATTTCACTAATGCCTTCTGTTTAATTTCCATCTTAACCATATGTATCATTTAATGGGTGTTTAGAAAAATTTAAACGTATTGGTGACATTTCCTGAATGAATGTTTTTCCTTTGTGGACTAATAAGATTAATAAGATTACCAAAAAAACTATTCCAAACTTTCTTTTTAATTGTACTGGTTGCAGTTGCTACTTTCTCTCTTGTAAATGTGAAATGTCTTTTAAGGCTTCGGTGGTGTTCATGCTTTTTGTCCTGTACACACAATAGGTGTTTGTGTTTTGTGTGTGTAAGTATGATGGAGAATAATGGATGAACGTACAGTATGAAAAGCAGAGGATACTGATTACTCTCATCAAAATCCACGGGGAAGCTGAGCTCCAGTCGCAGTGCTGCAAACACACAGCTCATTATAACAGCTTTCACTACGAACGAACATGCATCTCCGTGCCATATTTAGTGGATTTATGCATGGTGACAAACTGTCTAAAAAAATCATTATGCTTTGGCTGACCATTGTATCTCATATCAGTGTTGATGACAGTAATTTGTTACCATGGTTATTAGAGGGTATGATTTTGATTTCTCTGCGGGGGATGTTTTTCAGCCTGAGCAAGTCTCTGAACTCCAGACCAGAATCCACTGTCATATAACCTAAACAAAATAAAAAGGGAAACATTTCAGACATTTAGACTTAAAACTTGCTTAAAAATCCTTTTCATAGGACAAGTTTACAAAATATTGTATGAAAGACATATTAATAGTTTGATATAAAACAGTAATTTAACAAAAAATTATGGATATTCATTCTTCTTCTTTTCTATCCAAATTCTATTTTTGTGGAATATAGAAATCTAAAGGTAGCTGTTGGGAAATCAATAAATATTTGTGCAAAACGTCAAAATTATTTACCCAAAATGTTTAAACGTACATTTAATATTCTTATAATTCATCTTTTCAGAATTGGAAAAAATAAGCATTATACATTTATGAATGCGTTAATCTGTTTATCAATTTATTTATTGATTTTTCATCCCATATATGTCCAGAGATTTATTGTAATCATAACAGCTGTATACGATTCTGGCCATTCTGGATTTAGTTCCCATCCTTTGGTAAGCATTTGCACTAGATGTGTGCCCATGTGTGCCCACCATGTGCCCACTGGGATTTGTGGTCATTCAGTCTCAAAAGCAATAGTGAGATAAGGCACTAATGTTGGACGAAAAGATCTGGGGTGCAGCCGGTGTTCCATTTCATCCCTAATGTGTTCAGGCCACATGATTTCTTCTACAGCAAAACAAATCTTTATGAACCTTGCTTTCTGCCCAGAGGCATTATCATCCTGGAATAGCTGTAAAGGAATTTTTCAATGCTACAGTATACAAAGAGATTCCATACAGTTGTGTACTTCCAAATTTGTGGGAACAGTTTGGGGAAGGCAAGATCTGCATGTAATGGTCAGGTGCCCACATCCCTTTGGCCAATACAGGGTATTTCATCCAAGTAAAGCTCCATCAATTTAAATTGATTTATTTTGATTGATTAAAGTCTCACCACAACTGAAAAGCTACAAATTCGATTGCAATTCCACTAAAAAGATGCCCCACCTCCTGTACCTTTTATATCCATAACCTTGTCTACTGTATATATGGAAAACAATGGAATCAATGCCAACCCATGAAGGAATGAATGTTTAAAATGGGCAACATGAATCGCTGTCATAGTTGTACACTTCCCGTCAGCCCCAACAATTCAAACATCACCGATCACCTGTGTCTTCCATGTTTCTTGTTTAAAGACCACTATTTATGTTTCTGTTTTCAGCATAGGCTTGTCAAGTCTCGAACTTGTATGTATTTGACAGTTTCATCCATTGTCTGTATGTTCTTACATTAAGTCATTGTGAGTGCGCTAAAGTATTGCTTCCAAATTGTTTACTGTGTTTATGCTTCTCAAAAAAAAAAAAAGATCAAAAAATGATGGTCTTGAGTGAAAACTACAACAGGACATGCATCAGGGCTAATTCAGAGTATTCTAGCTTATAACAAGCAGGTTCAGGAGAACCAAGGGTGGCATGACTGGAGCAGTATCAAAATGTCCCCATCATCCCCTAAGAAAGTTTGTTTTGGTGGTGGTGAGAGGGGATTTGGTCAGAGGCCAACAAGGTGGCCTTTCCAGCACAGCCCAAGCCAGAAAACAATGTGTGGCCATGCAACCTGCAAACAATTGTGTATCCAACCTCGAACAATGACTCTGGTGAAGATGTCTTTGACCCACATCCTGCTCGACTTTAGCTGCCATTTTTTTTCCATGAGCGTCATTCAAACTTCCTGCACCTCCACCGCAGACATGGGTACATCACTCAGCTTCACCTCAGTGATCACTCTGCCTCCTGACTATACAGAGTACTTTGCTTTTTTCTTATTCCTCTGAAGATGTCGCTCTTGGGTCATCAGGGTCATCATGGACAATTTGACAGCCAAAAAAACAAACAAACAAAAAAAAAACACACACACACAACTACTCTAGCAAAGTTGTAGACATCTTTAAGCAGATTAACCGCATTTACTGCTGTGTTAGTTCAACTTGTGAACTCAGTCATCTCATATAAGCCAATACAATGTACAAATCGTGTGATCAGTATATTGTAAGCCAACCACAATGTTATGACTGGACGCTCCAATATGGCGCCACCGAATATGTTGTTAAGATTGGGAGACTTAACAGAATTAGAAGGGAGCGTTGAAACGTGGGGTGATTATGTGTACCTTGGCAGGGCTTAATCGGTTAGGGCAAGCACCTCGCAGCGCTAAGGAAAAATGCTTATTTATTTATTTGTTTATTCTTCTCCTGACCTTTATTTCTTTATCTCTAGCGAGATATATTGTTTATCTTTCAAGCCTCTTTTCAGTTTTTTTTTCACCTTTCTTCCCAGTTTTCCCTTTTCTCCTCTCTTTATCTCTTCATTTCTCTTTTCAGTTTTCTTCTCTTCTTTTTTAACTTTTCTTTTTTTCTTTCCCCTATACCAGAGCAACGCTCTCATACCTGGTGCTATTTAATGTTCGCACAGAGTGTGCTGGTTTCTGGGGGTTTAAATAACCTGCCGCACAGGTGTAGCGTGTCTTCTCTGATTGGCAACATGGCGGGGTTGCCAAGCAACCACAGCCGTCCGCTGCTCTGCCTGCCTATAAATCTGTCTACAGTAGCTGTCTGCAGATTTCCCCTTCGCGCGGGTGGCTGTGTTATACACAATGCAACACAATAAGCTTTGTAAAGGCATAAAAATGTAAAACTAAACCACTAAATAACCTAAATGGCTTACTGTGCAATGTTAAAATGTTCAACAGAGCGACTGTACAGTTGTCATGCCGTGTACCCAACTGCATACCAAATTAATGGTGCAATCTTACTGGTTTAAAAATGACATTTGTTTCAGTGGTTAATTTCCTTAGTTCAACCAACATACACACTGATCCAAAATAGGCTTCCAGAAATACATCGCCATAGGCCTGAAATGCAAATACTGTTCTCACCAGTCAGTGTTATGCGTATGCATTGAACAAGGTCAGAATGTTCCCCAGCTATGTTATTCATTGTTGGGTAAAAATCAAGTGCAGCAATTATCAGGCTGAAAATCAAGCCAGTAATTATCTGATCATTCGCATGGCATGTAATAATTTCATTTAATTCTGAAGACGTTACTGGCAATAAGCCCGGGAAAGTAGAAGACAGTCAAAAAAGACAAAAAGAATCAATGAAAAGACAGAAAGTCTACTCTAAATTAAGGTTGTAATTATCGTTTAAATCATTTATTCTTAGTGACTGTGTGTGGGTGTGTTTAATACTTACTGCTTATGTTAGCAAGCTGGTGCACAGTAGTTCTGGGACTACCAGGCCCTGAGGAAAGACAAAACTTGAACACACTTACCCACTCAGCAAAATAAATCACTTGAGGTATGTTTGCTGGTTCACATATAAATGCTTCTCCACTGTAAGAAGCTGCAGGAAATTAGCAGTAAATCACTACAATGTGCTACTTCAAATGTAAAGGAAGGAGCATGTCAGTGTTTTTTTTTTTAGCTTTGTGTCTGTTTACTTAAAAGATTTTCCCTTTACTGATGAAACGACAGTAAGTGTGTTTACCTGAAGCCATTTATTATTGATGTTTGGTCTGCAAACATTTCTGAGAAACATATTTTCTGTGAATCTTTCTGGAAAAAAAACATATTAATCTCTATTTATATTGCTGGCTGTCTGTCTGCAAATGCACCTGACTGTCCAACTGGCAAAAAAGTACATATGTTTCATCAGACCAGGCCACCTCCTTTCGTTTTTCTATGGTTGAATTATGATGCTCACGTGTTTTAGCAAAATGTGCTAATGTAGTTCTTCAGTGCAATTGGACCAGACAGGCTTGCCATTGCTTCCCATGCACATCAGTGTGCCTTAGATGCACATAACTCTGTCACCAGTTTACTGGTTTGTCCATCCTTGGACCACTGTTTGTAAGTAATATCCACTGGACACTGGAAACACCCCAGAAGACCTATTTTTGTAAAGAAGCTTTGACCTAGTCATCTACTCATCAAAATTTGTTCCTTGTAAAAGTCAACCAAACCGAACTGATTGTTTACTTGCTGCCTAATATATACAGTTCAGCCATAAGATTAAGAAGTAAATAAAATGGCACCTGGAAGTGGGTTCTGGGTTCACAGTGTGCAACCTTATACATAAACAAGAGTAAACACATTGGAAAAA
Source organism: Clarias macrocephalus (assembly GCA_011419295.1). Classification (NCBI taxonomy): domain Eukaryota; kingdom Metazoa; phylum Chordata; class Actinopteri; order Siluriformes; family Clariidae; genus Clarias; species Clarias macrocephalus. The sequence goes on along the minus strand of JAAGKR010005346.1, from coordinate 1,367 downwards.
CTTGTAACTTCTAACTTTCATCCAACATTCTTATAACTTGAAGCAGCATGGTGGGTTGATTTACTGTCAAGATTAGAAAATTCCTAGTTCCTAAATTCCAAAAAAAATCCTAAATTTAAAATTAACAAGTTGGAATTTTCTGTCTGATTTAAACCTTATTTTCTCATTTTAAAAAAGAGACATGTAAAAGCTGATAATGATGAGGTGTAAACCTGCACAATGCAGCAGTACTGTTTGTAAATCCGGACTCAGCACAGCGTCATAGTATGAGCAGTGAGGTTTGAACAGGGAACATGTCAAACACTCTTGCTGAAACAGATCCACTGTCTTCACCCTAGACACACAAATTAAAACAAGAGACCAATCCTTAGAAAGATATTCAAATGCTCAAATAGTAGAGTAAGATGTGTAAAAAAAAAACTTAATAATCACCTACAGGAGAGGTGGACATGTCATAACTCACCTGTACAGGTGTCTTTGTGAGACTCCATCCTCTGTGCTGATGTAATACCTATATAAAACAAGAATGACATCCATGTAGTCAGCAAATTACAGGCACATATTTATCCAGCCCAATTGTTCCCTTTCAAAAGCTACACTCAATGCTGCGTGAAAACGCTATGGGAACATCTCTTTGTTGCCCGGTTGTGAAGCCTGTGCATGTCAAACCCGCCGAAAACCTTCGGCTTATAACCTGTGCCAGGCATGACGTCACCGAATAAGGTGCACCTGCAGGTTATAAATAGATGTGAACCGGAAACATCCTCAGATCTTTTTGTCTTCAGGACCGACTTTGTGTTTGCGTGTGTGTGTGCAACAGAATCACGGTAGGAAAGAAAAACTTTACTTACCGATAATGGAAAGCTATTAAGGCACTTCGCGCGCGGCTCGCTTTCTTTAAAGAGAAACCGCGAGCCGCGGCGCATTCCTGGGGCTCGCGTGCGTATGAGACGGGATTTCCCCCTTTCTCTCGCGCTCTCCCTGGATCAGGAAGTGTTTAGCGTCTGCTTCTCAAGCGCGCTCCGGCGCTCCTTATGAGGAGACGGAAGAGATTAAACACTTGCTTCCATGGACATAGCGGGCCGATCTGGCAGACGCGCATGAGACGGGGCGTCCCCCTTTCTCTCGCGCTCTCGCCGGATCAGGAAGTGTCTAGCGTCCGCTTCTTATGAGCAGACGGAAGAGATTAAACACTTGCTTCCATGGACATAGCGCGCCGATCTGGCAGACGCGCATGAGACGGGACATCCCCCTTTCTCTCGCGCTCTCGCCGGATCAGGGAGTGCGCTCCGGCGCTTCTTATGAGCGGGGGAAAGAGACTTCCTCACTTGCTTCTATGGAGATAGCGTGCCGATCGGGCAGACGCG